>CAUYQG010128240.1:0-14183 GCA_963574415.1 Tarsius wallacei
TTTTTTTTTGAGTTGGAGTCTCACTCCGTCGCCCAGACTGGAGTGCAGTGGCCGCTCCCGGCCACCGCAGCCTCGACCTGCTGGGCTCCGGCGATCCTTCCGCCTCAGCCTTCCAAGTAGCTGGAACTACAGGCGCGCGCTCCCACGCCCGGCTGATTTTTTTATTTATTGTAGAGATGAGGTCTCGCTTGCCCGGGCGGGTCTCGAACCCGCGGGCTCAGGCAATCCACTCACCTCAGCCTCCCAAGGCGCGGGATTACAGGCTGAGCCACCGAGCCCGGCTGACAATTTCTTTTTATTATATGAACTATAGAAAGAAACAATTACTTTAAGAATGTTTCAATAGCATCTCCTAAATAGAATATCTTACTGTATACATCATTAACGGTGTAACAGGGAATTTAGCTACCAATTTAGGTAAATCAACATAACGATTCTACTCATTTTACTGATATAACTTGGAAGAAATACTTCTAACTGAAGTACATCACATAAATGGAACAAAAATTAACTTTGAATGCAGGCGGTACATGCTCAGGTTTGTTACATGTGTGTATTGGATGATGATGGGTTTTGGGCTTTTATTGAAACCATCACCCATATAGTGAACACGGTATCCAATAGAAACCCTTTCAAACCTTGCCTGTCTCTGTTCTGTGCCCTCTTAGGAGTCACCAGTGTCAGCTATTCTCATCCTTATGTCTGTGTGTACCCAGTAATAAGCTCACTTTTGCGTTTTTATTTGAAAGAGTTGAGTGGCGGAGGTTATTCGCAAATCTCTGAACACTGCTTCCAGATTTTTCTCTCTAAGATGTATTGTGAATAATGCTTACCTAAGATCATGACGAGAGGGCAGAAATTAAGCAACAGGCGGGCTGGAGAAAGGAAATGCTGATTAGTGAGACCTGCTGGGCTGTAACCCTCCATCCTCGAAATCTGTCACTGGTTTTTGTGAATAATGAATTTAGTTCCTATAAATTACTTTGAAATACTTATAAAGTCAGAAGTGTAATTAGCGATGATAAATAGGTATATCTGAAGAAACTGCAGCTCAATCAATCTTCATTTTTCAAGTCATTGCTTCTTCGTAGAGATAATAGACTTGCCATTAACTACTGGCAAAATGAGGTTGATTAAGCAAAGATTGACAATGAAATGATTTATAAAATGTATATTCCCTTAAAGCTTGTAGGTGCTTTTAAATGTTTTCCTTTCAGAAACAAAATAATCTTAAGCCATGCCATAAACTCGTGTTTTGAAAATTGTCTCACTGAGAATACCAGATTTTAATCTCAAAATAAGTTGGTTGTTTTTTCAAATGTCTTCATTAGTCATTTTTTTCATTCTTTCAGCTACAATAACTTAAGTGCTATAATCTTTGTAGATGTAATATGTATTTAACAATTGTCGAACGAGTACCTGTGGAGTATTGTGGAGAGATCAGAAAGAAAAAGATGATCTAATAAGACACGATCTCAGCCACCTGGTAGCTTGGGCTCTGGTGAAGATGGTGTGACGCCCTGGCAAAGAAGCATTTAAATAGCAATATTTGAGTGTCTGACTTAGGAGCAGAAAGACCATCCTACAGTGACTGTCAGGATAAGCTGGGTGGAGGGGATGTCTGTATACATAGAAACAGGAGAAGCCTCTTCAAGAAGTGGGATACAGGTCCAAAAAATTTAGCAATGAAACAGCTAGAGTTGTTGGAGAGCATAGGGCTTGTTGGTATGGGCCCTGGAAAGAGTCTGCTTGGAAAGGTAATTGGACATCTCCAAGCATCAGCTTCCTGGTATGTAAACTGGGCATATTAACAGCCACTCTCTTCTGGGGCTGTTCTGAGGACTGAATGAGACAGCAAGCATACAGTGATTCGCCTTATGTCTATGCCACGCTGACAAGTATTATTATATTCTTAATGATATTTTCCCCAGTTTTAGCACTAGTACCAACATGTCCTTAATTTCTAAAATAACAATTTACTCTGCAATGCATATCGTCATATGAAATACAGTAAAATATGTTAACGCTTCTTCCCCCAATAGTAGCATAGAATGCCTGCTTGGACCCTTTTGAATTTTTCTAATTTGAACTTCTACAAGGGCCCTCTCATGAATCATTAGCAGATGGATAAAGCTTTTTAATTTGGGTGCATACTTGATTTGACAGCTACTGAGTTTGGCTTGGCCCCAGATTTGCAGATTGATAAATTAACAGCTTCTCAGCCCTTCTGGTTTCCCCCCTACACCCATCCTTTTGCTATTTTCTCCCTGAGATTTGAAGGCCCCCGATGTGAGCAATTTTCCAAACTTATGGCATCTTTCCAGCACAAATCATTATCCCCAGGGTTAATACCTGGCCTCGGTTGTTACAGGAAAAATCCTTTAACACCGCCACCTTTCTGAAGTGATAGGACACAGAGTAGTTATGACTTGGGTGCGGATAGCACACTCAGCTGGTTCTCTGTCTTCTTGCCCTTCCCCATCTCCCAGGGGTTTGGTCACCTGGGTCATTTGAGTCCTGGGAAGAGGCAGAGCCTTGTAAGGAGTCCAGAGAGGGGGGAGCAGAAAATGGAACGCGGCCATCTTGAAAAATGGGAGGGCTGTTTTGTGGTCTTCACAGCCTCCTACCTCTGAGAGCCATCTTAGTACCTTGCACAGACACTATTATTGCCTTCCCTCTTGACTTCTTGCAGGGAGTAGATGAGTGTGTGTGTGTGTGTGTGTGTGCATGTGTATGTGTGTGAGAGAGAGAGAGAGAGAAAGTAAGAGTTCCAACATGGGAGGTAGCTGCCGCCCTTGTGAAGGTGAGCAGCTGGGTTTGGTCTCTGCAGGTAGCAAGGTGGGCACTGATCCCCACATAAGTTTCTTAGCCCCAACACTCTCACTCTTGCATCAATCTAGTTCTTCCAGGGTCTCTCTAGCTTCCCCGATGTTGGACCACAGCTGTAATCACTGAATCAGAAGACTTAAAGTGTTTTTGAAAAAGCACTCTATTTCCAATCTGGTTTTCAGACAGGTTTTAGACGTGAAGTTCTTTAACCTTAACCTAAAAGTCTATACAAACAGAAGATCTCAAATTCCAATGACTTTCTTAATGAAGACAGTGTCGTATCAACAGTGAAAACTCTCTAGAAGCTGTTTGAGAGGGTGGGGGGATACTCAAATATTTGTTCAGAGAGAGAGAATGAATAAATACAACAGCTACTTTTTGGAAAATTACTAAGTTTGCTCAGTCTTCACTTCAGAGGATTCATAAACTAGACATCTTTATTGTTATATTTAAAATCCCATCGCTACTTTAAGACTAAATGAATTATCTTTTTACATGTTTTAACATTTTTGTGATAAAAATACAAGATGAAATTCTCTTGTTTGGTGCATTTAGGGATATAAAGATCTACAGAACGACATTTTCCTCATGAGCCTTCTTATTAATTATCTGACTCTCATTTCTCCTGCATGTCTTCAGGAAGAGGAGAAGCGTTTTCCATCACTTGGGCAGTGTATCTTCATAGGTAGCCTTTGGGTCCAGGAATTCATTTTCGCCTTGCTGTTAGCAACTTGGTTGAGCTATCTAAAAAGGTAATGCCCAGTCTGCACTTAAAATAATATGAAGCATAGGATCGTATGATTTTTCTTAAGTAAAAAATTTATATTTATTTTTTTGAGTCAGAGTCTTTGTTGCCCAGTTGGAGTGCAGCGGCATGCTTATGGCTACCACAGCCTCGACCTGCTGGACTTAGGCCATCCTTAGGCCTCAGCCTTCCAAGTAACTGGAACTACAGGTGTGCACCACCACGCATGGATAATTTTTTGATTTATTGTGGAGATGAGGTCTTGCCAAGTTACCCAGGCTGGTCTTAAACCCCTGGACTCAGGCAATCCTCTTATCTTGGCCTCCCAAAACGTTAGGATTACAGGTGTGAGCTACCGAGCCCAGACTTAAATTTTAAAATTTAGATATGTTTGATAATAGTGGTGTATCAATGATACTTTCCTTATTTTGACATTGTACCGTGGTTATGTAAGATGCTAACATTTGTGGAACATAAGTGAAGGGTATTTTGAAATTTTCTGTGCTATTTTTGTAATTTTTGTCAACCTATTTCAAAATGAACACTAAAATATGAGTTCATTAACATTTAGATAGGATGTAATGAAATATCAATATTCTGCCTTATTTGCCTCATAGTTTTTAAAAAATGAAACCTTAAAGAGACTATTGAATCTGTTGTATTACTGTGTACTTTCGCTAGCAGTGAGTAGAAGTTCCTGTTTTCTGCCTTCCTCTCCAAAGCTTAGTATTGTTAGACTTTTTAGTTCTTTCCAATATGATGTATAAGGAATGAATTTTTTTAGCCGGGCTCGATGGCTCAGCCTGTAATCCCGTGCCTTGGGAGGCCGAGGTGAGTGGATGGCCTGAGCCTGAGGGTTCGAGACCCGCCTGGGCAACTTGGCAAGACCTCATCTCTACAATAAATCAAAACCAGCCGGGCGTGGTAGCGCGCGCCTGTAGTTCCAGCTGCTTGGAAGGCTGAGGCGGAAGGATCGCCGGAGCCCAGCAGGTCAAGGCTGCGGTGGCCGGGAGCGGCCACTGCACTCCAGTCTGGGCGACGGAGTGAGACGTCAACTCAAAAAAAAAAAAAAAAAGGGAATGAGTTTTTTTTTAACACCTCAAAGACTACATAAGGCTGAACATTCATTTTTGTAGGTTTATGGGCTACCCAGCTTTTCTCTTCTTGAAATTGACGTTTGTATTCTTTGTCAGTATTTTCATATTTTTTCTTAACGATGTGGTTAGAAGCTATTCAAGTAATCTGGATATAAGCCTTTCTCATATGTATGCAGATATCTTTCCCCACTTTGTAGCTTCCTTTAACTCGGTGATGGTATCTTCTGACCGACAGATATTTTACATTTTAAATAGTCACAGTTTTCCACCTTTTAAATATTTTGTGTGTTTTGTGTCATTCACAAGAAATCTCTACCTTCCTCAATATTATAAGATAATTTCTGATATTCTAAAAGTTTTGTTTTTAACACTTGTTTTTAATCTTCATGAAATTTTGGTTGGCAACTGTTTTGAGACTGAGATCTATTTTTATTTCTTCTTTTGTTCCAATTTATTGAACGGTTTATCCTTTTCCAGCCAATTTTTACTGCCACATTTTATGACATGATCTCATGTATGTCTGGATATGTTTTTGATTCTCTATTCTGTTCTTCTTATTTTCTGTCTATTCCTGAACTATTACCTCACTATCACTTCTCCATAACATTGAAATAAATCTTACATTCTTGTAGGTCAAATCTTCTCTCCTTTTTCTTTTTTTCAGAATTGCTTAGAACTTCCAACCTTTTGATCTTTCGTATATATTTTGCATTAGTTGTCAAATGAAATATTTAATTATAGTTTTTAAACATTGGAATATTATTGCATTTGTCGATAGTGTTGAGAAAATGAGTTTATTGTGTTGTGCCTATCTATGAACATGGCATAATTCTTCATTTATTGGGGACATATACATTCTTCTTCAATAATATTAACTTTTTTCATAACTACCTTATAATAGAGCAAGTTACATTTATTTCTGAATACCTTATAATTTTTGTTGCTATTGTGAATATGCTTTAAAAATCACATTTTATTATATTTATAAATATTACATGTTTGGTTACTGATGCCATGTAGGTACACTATTGAGTTTGTATAGTGCTCTTATATCCAGTAACTTTGCTGAATCTTCCGATTAGAAATCTAGGTTTTCAACTCTTAACCCTCACTGGAAAGTAAATAAAATAAATAAAAGGAAGTGGAATTGAAGATTACAGGAGGAAGTTTTAGAGACAGCAAGAGGTGTGCTGTAAGTTCTTTCTACTGAATGGAAAAGATGCGAGAAAGCTACTCTCTCCTTCACCTCAATCAAGATAGGAGGGACTTCGCCTAATAAATCATCTTCTACAGTTTCCAGTTCTAGGTGGACTGTGTTCCTGAATCCCTTATGGAAAATGTAAAAGGGATGGCTGAGCAAAGGGGAGGTGGCTGTACTGGTGGCCAGGACCACTGGAGTGGGTCGGGACAAATGAAGCTTGAATGTTCCTCATGAACCAGATACAGTTCAATGAGAGAGAATGCCTTTGCAGACCACCCAAATCTTGTTAAAAAAAAGAATGCCTAAATGACTGCAAACCCCAAGAGAAGGAAACTATCAGCTATCCAGGGAACTGAGGAAGTAACTATTGATCAGCTGGACTTGAACTGCAAGTGAGAAATCACTGATAATGGGAAAAGGATTATACACAAACCAAAAAAGTGCCTCTGGGAGATGGTCCGCTTTAAACCCAGAGCTAGAAAACAATTATTCCACAATGCTGCTAGCCAAGTGGGACATTTCCTGCCACTTTAACTCCTCTTTTCCCTTGGACCCTGGAGGTAGGAGTCAGAAACCTCAGCAGGTAAGGTAGGGCTGAAAGTGCAAAAGTGCAGGGTTGGAAGGAGGGAGAAAAAAATCAAAACCCTCTTCCACTACCACCTCTGTAGGCTGCTTGTGGTATTAGGCCTGCACTTGGAAAAATACTGAGCTTTTCATGAAGTGTAACTTTTAGATATTGCACTGGACTGGGTGTGTATATTACTGATTGAAGGATGTTATATTATTAAGAGTGACTGAAAGTCATGAGACTGTCCTAATTTCCATCTGGAGATTGAAAAGAACTAGACCTACTGAATGACCGTAGCGGGACAGTGGGAGATGAACAGAAAGTTGCTTTTTGTATATGAATCTGACTTATTTGAGGTATTTGTGACATAACATGAAATAATATATAGCATACCACAAAATATATCCTATGGAAGGCACTGTATTATATAGGTTAGAAACTGGGCTCTGGAGCCAGAGTTTTGAATCCTAGTTTTGCCATTTATCAGACGTCTAACCTCTGTGCTTCAGTTTTTTCCTTTGTAAGGCATGGAATCGCACTGTTATGCATATTAAATAGGTTAGTATAGTTAAAATGCCTAAAGCAGTGCCTACCACATTGTAAGCAGGAAGTAAAATAATTATGGTTAGTTGTAAAAATACTCAGTTACTATATACTATAAAGTGCATGTTTGGGTGACACAATACACATGACTGAAAAGTAGCTGAAAATTTGTGAACAGACGAATCAAAAAAGCATAATCCAATCATTCTTTTTTTTTTTTTTTGAGCTGGAGTCTCACTCTCACCCAGACTGGAGTGCAGTGGCCGCTCCCGGCCACCACAGCCTCGACCTGCTGGGCTCTGACGATCCTTCCGCCTCAGCCTTCCAAGTAGCTGGAACTACAGGCGTGCGCTACCACGCCCAGCTAATTTTTTCTTGATTTATTGTAGAGGTGAGGTCTCACCAAGTTTCCCAGGTGGGTCTCGAACCCGTGGGCTCAGGCAATCCACTCACCTCAGCCTCCCCAAGCGAGGGATTACAGGCTGAGCCACCGAGCCCGGCTTCCAATCATTCTTAATAGGATGATTTATGTGGCTGAGAATGCACTTCAAATTTCTTTAAAGTTGCAAACGCTGTTTTTCCCATTTGACAAGGAGGGCTGATTGTGCCCCTAATTGAATACCACTGATATTGTTGAAAATTTCACAAACCATCCTGGGTGAGCTCCATGAAAAATCATGCTGAGTGAGTTCGGGTGCACTGGTGTGCTATTTAGCAAAGCTTTTATTTTCTCTCCCTCCACCCCTTGTCGATTCCCTGTTGATTTCCTATGGAGCCATTCCCCAGTTCTCCTTTCCCCTCCAATCCTGGCCGCTTCATCATATTCCCGATCTTTAATCTCAAGACTATCATATTAACATGCCAGAAACAAGTCATTTGCTAAGTGGTGCTCCAACTCCCTCCTCCCTCCTCATCTTCTCCTCTATTTCTTTGGTTCCATTCCCCCACCCCCACCGCCCAAAAATTATCCTTCCTCCTTTCCAAGGCAAACTTCCAATTAAAGTTCTCATATCTGTCGACTATTCAGCTGCTCCATTAGTGATCCTGTCTCCACTTCAACATTGATCGTTAATTTTTTTAACTTAGTGTCAAATTCCCACCCTAAGTCAAGAGGAAGAAAAATATTAACAGAAGCTGAAATCCCTAACAAGGAACCAAAATATCTCCAGCTTAATAGGAGTAATTTTTAATCAATCAGAAGGTTGGGGAAAGAGGTACGAAGAAGAGGTAAAGATGGTAGAAAGAAATATGTAACAAACGCCAAATAAGCATACACATGATTTTTCTCCACCTTCTACCATGTGAGTTAGCCATGTAGTGTTTTCTTAACCAAACAACTCCTATAAAGCAGGAATATTCTTGCCCATTTTGTTTATTTTGTTCACATTCTCACATACACTCCCACTTTTTTAAAATTTACAAATCTATTGAACTATAATTGAAATGCAATAAACAACACATATTTAACATTGCATAATTTGATAAGTTTTGGCATATGCATATACCTGGGCAACCATCACCACAATCAAGTTAATGAACTTGTCTCCTCGTGTCCCCAGATAACCACTGATCTGCTTTCCATCACTATGGATCAGTTCACACTTTCTAGAATTTTATATAAATGGAATCAGACAATATGTATTCTCTTTCTGTCTGGCTTCCCTCACTCAGCATAATTATTCTGAGATTCTTCCATGTTGTTTCATTGTTTCAATAGCTCATTCCTTTTCATTGCCAAGTAATATTCTACCGTAGTCACGTACCACAATTTGCTTATCCAGTCACCTGTTGGTGGACACATGGGTTGCTTTTAGATGTTTGCTATTAAACATAAAGCTGTTATGAACATTCTTGTGCTGTAAATCTTTGTATGGACATATGCTCTCATTTTTCTTGGATAAGCATGTAGGAGAGGAATGGCTGAGTTAGCATGGTAGATTTATGTTTACTTTTTAAAAAGAAACTAACAAACTCTTCCAAAGCGCTGCACTACTTTGAGCGTTTTAAATATTTCAGATACCCATTTTTTGGGGGGTAAATTACAGAAATGGAAAACACGCTGGGTGAAATACTGTGAATAGTACAAGATAAGGTTTCTAAAGGAAAATCATGTCTCGCCAGCTATGTCTGCAGTCAAGTTGTAGGAATATAATCCTTCTGTGTCTGCTTTGCTCAACGACACACTTCGGATATTCAACAACGTGAGGACACATGCCAAACAGAAATGCATTCACCGACCAAACAGCAGCTGTCCTTGGAGGGGCTGCTGATTGCCCAGCAGGGCTGTGATAGCACTGCAGCCTGAGCAGGTGGCCCCGTGCCAGGAACCTAACGATCTCATTCATTTTAATGGTTTCAGCACCATGAAATACTCATGTCGTCTTAGTCTGATGAAGCTCCCAATTTT
Source organism: Tarsius wallacei (assembly GCA_963574415.1). Classification (NCBI taxonomy): domain Eukaryota; kingdom Metazoa; phylum Chordata; class Mammalia; order Primates; family Tarsiidae; genus Tarsius; species Tarsius wallacei. Next base: position 9,391 of record CAUYQG010128240.1, read on the forward strand.
CATTATCCCTTTGGGAAATCAATTTCAGATAAACCTCTGATGGCACTGTGTGCGTGGGTGTGTGTGTGAATGTATGTATATAGACACAGAGTTACATATGTAAACCTAGACATCTGCTCCAATAAAAAGGTCACAGTTGTTGTCCAAGGAATGACAGCTAATGAGCAGCTTCTCACTTGTAAGGTACAAACCTGGTGAGAAACCTGTGGCATTGAGTTAGCAAGCTCCCAGAGCAAGGACTAGGAGGAGCAGGAGGTCGGTGTGGGTTGGTGGCTGAGGCCAGGTAAGCTCTGGCCTGAAACCGTGGAGAGAGATACAGGGTTGTGTGGTAACCACTGGGGGTGAGGACAGATCACCATGAGGCACAAAAGGTGCCAGGGAACTTGTCTGTAGAAGGTGCTTTCCTGGGAACTGCGGCTGATTTTTCTGGTAATTATCTGCTGTTATCATCACTCATTCAAACTAAGAAATTCTGCTTTAAAGATGCCCTTTGAGGGGTTACTGGCTTTGCCCATTCAATTCTGCTGCATGCCTGTCCCCTACACAGTGTAAAGAAATAGAGCACAAGCCAGGCTCGGTGGCTCAGCCCGTAATCCCGCGCCTTGGGAGGCTGAGGTGAGTGGATTGCCTGAGCCCGCGGGTTCGAGACCTGCCTGGGCAACTTGGCGAGACCTCATCTCTACAATAAATCAAAAAAAAGATTAGCTGGGCGTGGTAGCACGCGCCTGTAGTTCCAGCTACTTGGAAGGCTGAGGCGGAAGGATCGCCGGAGCCCAGCAGGTCGAGGCTGCGGTGGCCGGGAGCGGCCACTGCCCTCCAGTCTGGGTGACGGAGTGAGACTCCGACTCAAAAAAAAAAAAAAAAATAGAGCACATTGCCTTAAACCGTGATGTACGGCAACATTCAGGGCATCTAAGCAAGATTGAGATCTGGTAAGTTACAGTTTAGTTTAGCAAAGGTTTAACATTTAAAAAATTATTATTTGAATTTTTGGCCAGGACCTCCCTGTTTTGCTTCCCTCCAGGCTCTGGTTCTTCCTCTAGCCTTGACTTCTGAGGCTCCCTAACGAGGCAGGGATCTATCATCTTGGAGGATCATGGGCTTTCCCCCTTGGCTATTTGGGTTCCCTGTAGTTTCTGGGTGAAAGGCTTGTCCTTGCACTGACCTTCACCTGGTCCCTTTAAACAAAGAGGACACTTTTATTTACTCCTTCTCCATTCTGGGCATACAGCTGCCGCCTTGGCAACCCTAAGGGCATGCTCCAACTTTGGGCAGCTCTTCACAGAGAACAACTGACATGTTTCCCCAAATACCTGGGTTCCTTTTTAATTCTACAACCTGTCCTCTTTGGGGAAACTCCCAATTCTGATGACCTATGCACACTCTCCTTTTAGGAAGCCAAATCTGTGGGCTGGGCCTCCTCAGACAGCATCACCGTGATAAGCTCAGTGGCTGTGTGCAGACCTGCTATGGTTCACTGGGAGGAGTATTGCCCTAAGCTTATTTTCTGGAAATAGAATGGGGTCTGTAGTTAAAAAGGCTGAATGTACTTATTAACTGGGGAATTTGGGGCAAGTCATATTGAATCTCAGTTTCCATATCTGTAGAATGAAAATAATATCTACGTCTCAGGGTTGTCCATGAAGATCAGGTGGGACCATCTGTGCAAGATTATTATAAGCCACAATGTGCTTTTTTTAATGTATGTGGTAGGGGGATGGGCAGGGGCCACAGTGATGTCAGGCTTTGGTGGAATTCTGACTGTTATTACCCGTGACCCCGAACTTAATTCTTTATACTTGGAGTTTCAATTTTCTCATCTGTATAATTAAGATAACGATATAGAAATCTTGGCTGGATTAAATGAGATAATGCATATAAAAATGCCTGGAGCCTAGTAGCCTTGCATCGAAATCACACAGATTCAAAAGTAAGTATAATTAGAGAATCTGAATAGCAAGACTTCCTGGAATATTCATTTTGCCCAAAGCAGAGAATCTAATTCTTTCTGCCTTATCTCTCTGACAAGTCTAAGATCTAGGATATTAGATAAACATCAAGAGACATGTTACTTTGTACATAATTCTGAACAACTAGAAACCACTGGACAGGAATGTGAAAATAACATGTTCCTCTTAGATTCATAGCCGTGGATGAAAATGCTGGATATGGTTAGACATGAATTTCAGGGAGTCAGTGGTCCCAAAGCCTGACTTTTCCGAGACTCATGCCTGGTTGGCTGTCTCTCCTTCCTCCTCCTATCACCACGCTTGGCACCTGTTTGGTTTGTCATCGGAAAACACAGAGGTTTTTTCCTCTCTGTTTAAACTCTCAGCGTCCTTACCTTCCACCTTCCCTGCTCACCTGCTCCATCCTCCTTTCTCTCCTTTCTTCTCTCCAGCTGCATGTCCATCATGTATCTCATTCTTTTATACGTGATCTCAGACCTCATGATAATACTAGGCTCTCTTGAGTCATAAATTCTTCTCTCTTCTACTTATCTGTCCTCTTTTCTTCCCCAGATAGACATTTTCTGATTTCTACCATTAAAGAACTGCTGTTGGCTGGATGCAGTGGCTGATGCCTGTAATTCCAGAACTTTGGGAGGGTGAGGCAGGAGGATCGTTTGAGCCCAGAAGTTCAGGACCAGTCTCTACAAAAGATAAAAAATTAACCAAGTATGGCGACGCACATCTGTAGTCCCAGTTACTTGGGTGGGAAGATCTCTTGAGTCCAGGAGCTCAAGACTGTGGAGAGCCATGATTGTGCCATTGCATTTCAGCCTGGGCAACAGAATGAGATCCTGTCTATTATCAAGCAAGTAAAATAAAATAAATTAAAAAATGGCTGTGTCCTGGCCCTACCTGGCCTTCAAACTGCTTCCCTTCCTGTCGTAACCCCAATTCTTCCACGGAGAGTCTAAGCCCACTAGCTTCCCTTCACAGCCTCCTTGAGCTGTCTGGTCTCTGTGAGCACCACTTTCCACTTTCCTTTTTTTTTGTTTGTTTTGTTTTGGTTTTTTTTTTTGAGTTGAAGTCTCACTCTGTCGCCCAGACTGGAGTGCAGTGGCCGCTCTCGGCCAACGCAGCCTCGACCCGCGGGGCTCCGGCGATCCTTCCGCCTCAGCCTTCCGAGTAGCTGGAACTACAGGCGCGCGCTACCACGCCCGGCTAATTTTTTGATTTATTGTAGAGATGAGGTCTCGCTTGCCCAGGCGGGCCTCGAACCCGCGGGCTCAGGCAATCCACTCTCCTCAGCCTCCCAAAGGCGCGAGATTACAGGCTGAGCCACCGAGCCCAGGTTTGAGTTGCGATCTTACTCTGTCACCCAAGTTGGAGTGCAGTGGCACCATCACTGTTCAATGCAGCCTTGGCCTCCTGGGTTCACATGATCCTTCTGGCTCATCCCTCCCAAGAAGCTGGGACTATAGGCATGTGTCACCAAGTGCCCAGCTAAAATTTTATTTTTATTTTTTATTCCCTATGTTGCCTAGGCTGGTCTCGAACTCCTGAGCTCAAGTGATCCTCCCACCTTAGCCTCCCAAAGTGCTGGAATTATAGGCATGAGCCACTGCACCTGGCCCAAATAATTTGTATTAATATGTATGCATCCAGTACTACAGCAACAGCTTTAATAAAGCAGAAATTATAGAAGATTCTAGGAAAAATAGAAAGCAAATAAGAAGGACAATGAGTGGAACTACATTATAGTAAAGCATACTGTTAAGTCTTCGTCTTAAAAGTATGGTATTAGTGGAAACATCCAAAAGAACAGAAGAGAAAATTTTAAATTAGACCCAATTACATATAAATATAGTATATAATTAAGGAAATATCTCAAATTAGTGAGAGAAAAATACTTTTTAAAAAAGTGGTGGGGGTACCTGGTCCTAAACCAGGAGAAGTGAGTACCAGTTGGAGATCCAAACTTCACCTGCATGTAGATTACTTATATACCAAATCCTGACTTGTACCCCACATCGTTATAATAAAATAAAGTAAAAAGCAAAAGTGGTGGAAAGACACATACATGTATAAATTTCAAATAAATCAGAGATTCAATTGTAGAAATGAATCCATACAGGTAATAAAAAGAAAACTGGATGAATTTCTCTATACGTCTTGTCTGAACAAATATTCCATAATTTGACATAAAATCCAGAGACAATAAGGATAAATACATCTGATTATATAAAAATTTTCAAAGGTACATGACAAAAGAAGAATAAGCAAAGTAAAAAAATCACAGTGTTCTTGGAAATATATTTGCAACTTATATCTCATTCACAGCATTAATATTGTTACTATATAAAGAAATTCTAAACCTAAAGAAAAGCACCAACTGCTTTATAGAAAGCTAGGCTAGAGAAATGAACAGTCCACAGTGAAATAAATACAACTGGCTTTGAACCATATAAAAATCTTCTCAGCCTTGTTCATAAAAAGAAAAATGTGGATTAAAACTACATGAATACCATTTCTCATGTATTATATTGACAAATAGTCAAACTTTGACAACATATTTTCTTGGAAGGGCTATAAGGAAATCAGTACTCTCATAAATCGCTGATAAGAATTCAAAAAAGATACATGACACATGGAGGGAAATTGGCAATATCTACAAAAATTTCATATACATTTACCATTTGACCTAGCAACTTTACTTCTAGAATTTATCTCAAAAATACAATGGAAATTTTCAAAAAGAGATATGCACAAAGTACATCTGTATCCTATACACATACATTTATCACAAGACTATTTATAAAAGTTAAAGCCTGAAAACAGCATAAA
>CAUYQG010128242.1:0-14608 GCA_963574415.1 Tarsius wallacei
AAAAAATGTGGTACATATACACAATGGAATACTACGCAGCCATAAAAAAGAACGAAATCATGAATTTCGCAGCAACCTGGATGGAACTAGAGTCCATAATACTGAGTGACCTCTCACAGAAACAAAAAACTAAGTATCACACGTTCTCACTCATATAGTAGACCTTGATCATCCAATGTATTACCACAAGAAAATGACTGACAGTGGTGGGAAACTATGGGGCGGAGGAGGGTGAGGACGATGGGATTAATGGTGGTAAATATCTGTCTGGGGATGGGGAGACACCTCTTATCATCAAGGGTGCCTGAACGAAGCATTTTGGTATGCCTAACCCCTAACTGTACCTCACAATACCATAATTAAAAAATAAAAAATTAAAAAAAAAAAGAAGACATGAATAAAAGGAAAGACATTCTGTGTTCATGGTCTGGAAGAATTAATATTGTTAAGATGGCAATATTTCCTAAATTGATCTATAGATTCAACACAATCTCTATCAAAATACCAGTTGCTTTTTTTTTTTGCAGTTCAGATGATCCTAAAATTCATATGAAAATGCAAGAGACCTATATAGTTTGGATGTTTTTCCTTCCAAAACTCATGTGGAAATGTGATCCCCAGTGGTAGGTGAGGCCTAGTGGGAAGAGTTTGGGTCATGGAGGCAGACTCCTCATGAATGGCTTGGTGCCTTCCCCACAGTAATGAGTGAGCTTTCATTCTAATAGTCGCATGAGATCTAGTTATTAAAAAGTGCCTGGTTCCTCCTCTTCTATCTCTCGCTCCCTCTCTCACCATGTGATACACCTGTTCCCACTTTGCCTTCCACCATGATAATAAACTCCCTGAGGTTCTCACAAGAAACGGATGCTGGCAGGGCTTGCTGGCTCAGCCTGTAATCCCAGCACTTTGAGAGGCCAAAGCGAGTGAATTGCCTGAGCCTGCGGGTTCGAGACCTGCCTGGGCAACTTGGCGAGACCTCGCCTCTACAATAAATCAAAAATTAGCTGGGTGTGGTAGTGCACGCCTTTAGTTCCAGCTACCTGGAAGACTGAGGCAGAAGGATCGCTGGAGCCCAGCAGGTTGAGGCTGTGGTGGCTGGGAGTGTGCCACTGCACTCCAGTCTGGGCGACAGAGTGAGACTCCAACTCAAAAAAAAAAAAGCAGATGCCAGCACTATGCTTCTTGTACATCTGCAGAACTGTGAGCCAAAATAAATCTCTTTTCTTTATGTTACCCAGCCTCAGATATTCTTTTATAGGAATGCAAAATGGACTAACACAGGACCCAAAAGAATCTTGAAAAGGAAGAACAAATTGGAAACTCAAACTTTCCTATTTCAAAACATATTACAAAACTACCATAAGCAAGATATTTAAATCAATAGAATAGAACTGAAAGTCCAGAAATAAGTGCATACATTTATAGTCAATTCATTTTCAATGAGGGTGCTAAGACAATTCACTGAGGGAAAGAGTTCTATACAACAAATGGTGCTAGAACAACTGGATAGCCACATGCAAAAGAATAAAATTTGACACCTTTTAAAAACCATATACAAAAATTAATTTAAAATAGATTAGAGGCCTAAATATAAAAGCTATAGGTAAAACTTCATAACCTTGGATTATGCAGTAGACTCTCAAATATAACACCAAAAGAAAAATATAGGCATTCAAAGAAAAAAATGCCTAAATAAGACTTCCTAAAAATTAAAACATCTTCTGTTGTAAAACACACTATCAAGAAAGTGAAAAAAACAATCCACAGAATTGGAGAAAATATTTCCAAATCAAATGTCTGATAATGATATATAAAAAAATCTTAAAACTCAACAAAGAAGGACAAAAAAAAATTTTAAAATAAAATATCTTGATAAACATTTCCCCAAAGATATGCAAATGGACAATAAGCGTATGTAAGGATGTTCAACATCATTAATCATCAATAAAAAGTAAACCATGAGCACAATCAGTGAGGTACCATGCCACATCTACTAGGATGGCTATAATTAAGAAGTAATAACAAGTGTTGGTAAAGATGCGGAGAAAATAGAACTCTTGTACATTGCTGGTGGGAATATAAAATGGTACAGTCACTTTGGAAAATAGTTTGGCAGTTCCTCAAAATGTGAAAGAATTATGACCTAGAAATTCTACTCCTAGGGATATACCCCAAAGAAGTGAAACATGTTCACACAAAAACTTGTACACAAATGTGCCTAGAAGAATTATTGATAATAGCCCCAAAGTGGAAACAACCCAAATATCCATTAACTGATGAATGAATAAAAAACGTGATATGTCTATACCAAGGAATATTACTCAGTCATAAAAATGACTAAAATACTGATACATGCCCAAACATGGATGAACCTTGAAAATATTATGCTAAGTGAAAGAAGTCAGACACAAAAGGCTACATGTTCTATTGTTCCATTTATATTAAATGTTCAGAATAAGCAAATCCATAGAGACAGAAAATAGGTTAGTAGTTCCAGGGGCTAGGAGAAAGAGAGGAAAAATGAGTGACTGCTAATAGGTATGGATTTCTTCTTCAAGTGATGAAAATTTTCTGGAATTATATAGCGATAATGGTTATATGACTCTGTGAATATACTAAAAACCACTGAAGTGTACACATTAAAAGGGTAAATTTTATGGTGTATGAATTATATATTGATAATTTAAAAAAAAATCCTTGAATTTGAATCAAGAGGAGGGAAAATAGAGCAAACCAACTGCTTGGTTATACTACCTGGTTATTTGGATCATATTGTATTAGCTAGTTAGTTTGGTCAATCACTCCAATAGCGCATAGAGCTTTAGTCAGAAAAATGGAGAAGGATCATTTTATGTCTTGATTGCCTAGCCTGCATACTGTAACAGGTAAGGTTGTCTTTTTTTATTGCACTTGTAAATATGCACTGAGGATCTCAAATAATGGACAGAGCCAATAAACATAATGAATAGATTAATAATAAAACCAAATCATGAAAGGAAAAGAATAAATGACTGGCATGCACTGCTGTCAGATCAAATTCACCGAACTGAGGAAAAACAGCCTGTTGGATTTAGCTGCTAAGGAACAGCAATTTGTTTAGAAAGCAGCTGCCTCTCCAGAATGGAGTATTTTCTGATAAAAGTGATGAATATGTATGTATGGAAAGGGAGAGGGACTGGTTAGATTGCACCCAGGATAACTCAATTGATTCCTTTCAGAATTGTGCAAGGTGGCAGTGAATTAGCAGTGTGCTCAGTGTTGAAGCACACTCTTCTACCTCGCCCTCCATGCTATAGGAGCTAATAGCAACCTAGAAAGTGAGAGAAAAGACTATCCCATAAGGATTTAAGATTGGGTGATTTTCATATCATTCTTGCCTCTAGTATATTTTGTGAATGTTAAACAATCACTATATTCCTTTGAACTGCTTGATCTTGTGTGATACAGCACAGAGTGCCATTCATAAGGATTCTGCAGAAATAAAAATAAATAACAAAACTTCACAAAATTAACAATAACATTTGACCACCACAACCCCGCACGAGTGAGTGAAGTGGGGAGACATGACTAAACTGTGGACCTTGGGTGGATAGGTAAGAACCCCTCCTATCTTCCCAGTTTCTTTTTGACACTTAGATAGAAGGGCAGAACTCACAGCTTCTCCAGTGGCCAAAGGAGTCCCCTCTCCATTCAACAGATCCTAAATATTATGGGGCAAAATCAACCTAACTGTGGCCATGTGCTTACGGGTTGTGCCAACCAGGAGCTATGAAAGAGCTGGGTGGTGATGGAGTGAGGTTCAAAAGTTCAGTTCTTGATCCCCGTTCTAATAACTGTTTGACCTTGGGCATGTAGCTGACTTTTTTTTTTCTTCAAAATTTAGAGTCTTTAATTAATGCTTAATAATTTTAAAGAATACAATTACTTTCAAGAACTTACTGGGATTTTGTCTGCCTGCTGAAACAATGTTACACATTGGAGACAGGGCTTTTCATCCTGGCTGTGTGACTGTCTGTGTTACCATAGACAAGTTCCTTAACCTCTCTTAACTCCTCTCTTCACCATGATGATTATTGTTATTTTTGAATTGTATCATATTTATTTATTTATTTGTTTATCTATTTATTTTTAATACATATTTTTAATTTTACTTGGAAGGCTGAGGCGGAAGGATCGCCGGAGCCCAGCAGGTCGAGGCTGCGGTGGCCAGGAGCGGCCACTGCACTCCAGTCTGGCGACAGGGTGAGACTCCAACTCAAAAAAAAAAAAAAAAAATTGTGGGCTACAGTTAAGGGTTAGGTATACAAATATGCATTGTACAGGTACCCTTGTTGATGAGGTGTGCCCCCCGTCCCAGACAGATATTGACTACCGTTAATCCCACCTCCCTTCCCCTCCCTGCCCCCCCCATTGTTCCCCGCCACTGTCAATTCTTTTTTCATAGTATTATGATATCAACAGAACTTTTAAATGACAAGGACTATTTAGGGTCCCTCCTCTAGTGCTTTTTCCAGGTATCGAAATTTTGAACTTGCTCTTCCTTTTAAGAGTTACATGGCCAGTAAATCATTATCAAGTCACAGAGTTGAAATACTTAGTGTAAATACATAGTTATTGTATAAAAAGAATATCACTTGTAATTTTTATAAATCAAATATAAAACATTCCAGTTTTAAATATTAGGTCTGATTTCATTCAGTAAATTTACTAAACATGCAGTTTGCATGGAAAGAAACAAATATTATTAAATCATAGTGGTTATTATCACGAGGTTTACAAACTAGTCATGAAGACAAACATGAAAAAAACTAACTGAAAATCACACTATAAAGGGATGAAGTTTGATGGAAACATAGAAGAGGTGGCATTCAAATGTTTAAAGGATTGTTCATAGTACAGAACAAAAAGATTCACAACTTGTTCTCTAGGGTCTTATAGAAGTTTAAAATCCAAGTTAAAAAATATGTCAATATGCTACTTAGCAGAATAAAATAGTTGTTTCTTCTTAAATTGACAAAGCAGTTTTATCTACTCTGAATTTTTCCTTCTCTTTGTCTCTACTTTCTTTAAAAGCTGGCAAAATAAGTTAGCAGTTGATTTGCCACTGGACACAAATTATGATATTAAAATATTGGACAAAGCTTTGTAATGGGGAAAATTCATCCTATGTTCAATCTTATTTTAGGCTGATGTAATAGATTGCATAGAAACAAAAAAGGTAAAATCTATATTTGAATTTGATATTTGTTATAAAGCTCATCTCCAATACCATAATGATTCTGAAGGTCATTGGAGGTTTCCTACATTAAAAGAAAGTAAATACATTATGCTTTATATCATAAGAGAACATTTCTATAGTTTATGTATAAATTACAAAATCTGTTTTAAAATGTATACTCTTAACAGGATAAGACAGGATAAAGGAATTCTGAACTTCTCAATTCTCAGTAGATTTTATAGCTGTCTAGATATTTTATGTAAATTAATTCATGACATACCTCTTTTCTTGTGTGTAAATTTAACACTGTGTTTGGGCCAGGCATGGTGGCTCATGCCTGTAATTCCAGCACTTTGGGAGGTGGATATGAGAGGATTGCCTGAGCCCAGGGGTTTGAGACCATCCTGGGCAACTTAACAAGACCTCATCTCTATATTAAATCAAAAAATTAGCAGAGTGTGGTGATGCGCACATGTAGTTCCAGCTAGTTGGAAGGCTGAGGTAGAAGGATCACTTGAGCCCAGCAGGTCAAGGCTGCAGTGACCGTGAGTGTGCTACTGTACTCTAGCCTGGGCAGCAGAGTGAGACTCCAACTCAAAAAATAAATAACACTGTATTTACATTAGTTTTGATTGATTATATCTTGATTTTAGTTCAGAAAAAAAACACAACATTTTTAAGATAAAAGAATAAAATTGGAAGGCAGTCAAAAATTATATATTTCTATCTCTCAAATCCATGAAGAAATTTTCTCTCTCTCTTAAAAATAAAATTAGATGTCTTAGAACTAAGGGTTAACAGTAATAATGAACTTATTGTGAGATACAAACAAGTAACACAGCCTAAAATGTCAAGAGTTCCCAGTTTAAGATAGTTTAATTTCTATAACAAAACATATTTTAGTCATAAAAGGAGAAGCCATAATTCACATAACCCTTCACAGGCACTGAAATCTATTAAATAAAGATTTTTTATCAAAAAACAAAATACCTATCCATCTGAAATGTATGGGAGATTTGCTTATAATTATGTCCTATTTTTATTGAATACCAAATGAAACCAATATAATGTTATGTTTTAGCTGCAGTCCTAAACTTGTTATATGGGTCTGCTACTTGTTTCTACTGATGAAGTTTCATAGCAGCACTTTGTACAAAAACAGATGTTCTCTTTAAAATTACTACATGGTATTATATAGAGGATTCAAGCATCTTGTGAATAATAATTAATAGGTCTGAGCCAGAAAGCAGAAAAAGAAAATATTGACATGTTGATTAAAAATAAAAGTATTTTAACTTTGCCAATTTTTCCCTATATCTTGCTGATGAAATCACTTTTCTTTCCAGTTCAACAATTACCTTAAAATATTTTCAATTAACCATTCTGATACAGACAACGTAGAAAAAATACTCCCCCTAAATGAGCACTATCATTAAAGCAATTTTAAAACAATAGTAAAAATTAACCAATTTCTGTGTGTCAGGCAACATTCAAAGAACTTTATAGGAATTACATTAATACTTATAACACCTCCAAGAATATTATTATTATTCTCTCTTTTACTGTATGGATGAGGACAGTGAAACGTAGAGGTTAAAAACCTATCCATAATCATACAGCTAATTTGTGGTAAAACAAATATTTGAACCATATTATTTCAGAGCCTGAACCTTTATTCATTAATTTACACTGCTTCTCAATGAAAATATTTCTTTTTAAAACTTTATTTATTTACTTATTTATCTATTTTATTATAAAAATGAGGGGTACAATTCAGGGTTAGGTATACAAACGCTGATTATGCAGGTACCCTTGTTGATGAGGTATGTCCCTCCCTCCCCTAGCAGTTTCCCTCAACTGCCAATTCCATCCCCACTCCCCTGACAGTTTCCCACTACTGCCAATTGCTTTCTCATAGTATTATAATTGTTCAAGGTCTCCTTATGAGTGAGAACATATGGTACTCTGTTCTTTGTTTCTGTGATAATTCACTGAGTATGATCGACTCTAAATCCACCCAAGTTGTTGCAAAGTTCATATGTTTGTCCTTTTTTATGGCTGTACACTATTCCATTGTGTACATGTACCCCATTTTGTTTTAATCCAGTTCATCTTGGATGGGCAACATGGTTGGTTCATTGTATCACAGTGTATTCTACCCAATACACCAAAGTTTCTTTGCATAAGAGGCCTCAGAAAGATACTTTAGATTGGACTATATTGGTTGGAACTACAAAATGACCTTTTTAGTTTGACGTTTTCACACTTTACTGGACTTTTTTGCTTCCCGTCCTTCCAAAATGCACATCCGTGCATGTGTGTATGTATATCTTTCTCCTGCATAGAAAGTGACTCATGACAAAGTCACTCATGACATGTCTCACGTGTTGCCTTATAGTTAATATCTAGCAAGCGTCTGGCAGACAGTAGGCACTAAATGACTGGCTATTTGATGAATAAATAAATGAATGAGTTAAGTAAATATGTCATTCAGTAAAGTTATCTCAAAAAGCACACTTTGCAAACATAAAAGGCCAGAAGCAGGGTACAGTTAAGAATACCTTTTATTTTCTTTTTAGCTGATACCTAATAACTGTGCATATTTATGGAATACAGAATAATATTTCTACATATGTATACAATATGTAATGATCAAATCAGAGTAATTAGGACATTAATCACCTCAAACATTTATCATTTCTTTGTGTTGGAAACATCTTAAATCCTCTCTTCTAACTTTTAGTACGCAGACAATAAAATATTGTTAGTTATTATTCACCCTACAGTACTATAGAACACTATAACTTATTCCTCTTATCTAACTGTAATTTGTATCCACTAACAAACCTCTCTATATCCTCGGCTCTCTCTCTCCTTTGAAGCCTCTAATAACTACAATTCTACTCTCTACTTCTATAAGCTCAACATTTTTTAGCCCCTACATATAAGTGAGAACATGCAGTATTTATCTTTTCGTGCCTGATTTATTTCACTTAACATACTATCCTCCAGGTTCACCCATGCTGCCATGGATGACAGAATTTCCTTCTTTTATGTCTAAATAATAATTGTCTATACATACCACGTTTTCTTTATTTGTTTATCTATTGATGGATATTTACGCTGATTACATATCTTGGCTGTTGGGAATAGCGTTGCAATAAACATGAGGGTGCGGATATCTCCTTGACATACTGATTTTCTTTTTTTGGGTAAACACACAGTAGTGGGACTGTTGAATCATGTAATAGTTCTGTTTTTAGTTTTGTGAGAAAACTCCACTGACTTCCACAATGGTTGTACCAATTTACATTCCCACTAAGAGTGTATAATGGATCTAGTTTCATTCTTCTGCATATAAATATCCAATTTACCCAATACCATTTATGTTTCCCCAGTGTATGTTCCTGGCACTATTGTTGTAATTTATTGGATGTAAATATGTGCATTTATATCTGAGTTCTCTATTCTATTCTATTGGCCCATGTATCTGTTTTTTATATCAATACCATGCTGTTTGGTTACTATCACTTTGCAGTATATTTTGAAGTCAGATAATGTGATATATTCAGCATTGATTTTTTTACTCAGTATTGTTTGGCTATTTAGAGTCTTTTGTAGCTCCATACTGATTTTGCATTTTTTAAAAATTTCTGTGAAGAACGACATTGGTATTTTTATAGGAGTTGCACTGAATCTGTAGATTTTCTGGGTAGTGTAGTCATTTTAACAGTATTAATTATTTCAATCCATAAGCATGGGTTGTCTCATCATTTTTTGTGTATTCTCTTTCATCAATATTCTTTAGTTTTTATTGTATAGATCTTTCACCCCCTCGGTTAAATTTATTCATAGGTATATGTTTTTGGCAGCAATTGTAAATGCGATTACTGTTTTTCAGTTATTAATAAATTGGTGTACAGAAATTCTACTGACTTTATGTTTTGTTTTGTTTTTGGCCAGGGGAGAACACAAATGTAGTCCCCCACTACCACAAATCATGTCAAGTTTCCCACATTTGGGGAAATCACAGGCATCTGCACATAAAAAGTACAGTGGATAATCCTCACCCTGGAAAATTCACCTTTGTGATCATAGTATCTCTGATGCCAGGTAAGTATTGCTACTGATTTTTATATGCTGATTTTGTGACCTACAACTTTACTGGATTTATCAGATTTTTGCAAGAATCTTTATGTTTTACTATATATAAGATAACATATATATATATATATATATAGTTATATACCTTATATATATAATTAGATATAAGATAACCTTACTTTAAAGGTTTTTTGCCAGAATCTTTATGTTTTACTATATATAAGATTATGCCATATTCAAGGACTATTTGACTTCTGCTTTTACAGTTTGGATGTCTTATTTCTATCTCTTGCCTAATTGCTCTGGTTAGGACTTTCAGGTACTATTTTGAATAAGAGTGGTGATTGTGGTCATCCTTGTCTTATTCCAGTTTTTATGCAATATGCTTTTAACTTTTCTCCATTTAGTATGACGTTAGCTATGAGTTTTTCATATATGGCCTTTACTGCAAACACATCATTTAATCTTCAAAATACCATAAGGTCTATATTACAATGTGCAATATGGAAGCAAGTTTTATAAGAGAACTAGCCAAGGCAGTACATTTAGAAAGTGGAAGAAGCATCACACATACTCATATTTTCTGACTCTTAAATTGGGTCATTCTCTACTGCAAATACTCCACAAGAAGAATAGGTTATACCTTAATTCAAACCCATTATATTAATGACTGAAATGAAAAATAAACATATGGTACAGACAATAATCTTAAATTCCTTATAAAAATAAGTTCTGGATGACACATTTTAGAATAGTATAAGGTTAATTCAGTAATTTTTTCTTGTTTCAAAATATACAGGAATCTGTGTATATTAGGTACTTATACAAAATAGGTAGACTGGTGATTTTCAGACTTTGCAACACATTAAAATCATCTGAGAAGATTTTTTTTTAAATCCTGATATCTACTCTATACATAATAAATTTTTAATCAGAATTTCTGGGGTGGAACAAAGACATCAATATTTCTTTGAAACTCCACAGATGCTTCCAATGGGCAGCTAAGCTTGTTGACCACCTGTCTGAGTTTTCCTAGACTCTTACGGTATTTGTTCTCACAATCATAGATTAGAAGGCAGACATTTTTCAGGTTGTAAAGGTCAAAGTAACAACACATGATAGTATAAAGGAATATAAAGAAAAATATTTTAGTTAAAAAAATAAAAGTGTATAAAAATGTGTGCAGATATAAACATACACATACACACATATACACATAGGTCACTAAAAATATATCTTAAAAACTGCATATTTTCTGGCCATTACATGTGTTCATTTTATTAATCACCGATAATCAAGACTGATTTACATTTTAAGAATGGAGTCTGAGATGTATAATCTGTTTGTGGTAAAACAATTCTTCTCTGAGAAGTTTTTGTTTTGTCATTATTCTATCAATATAAGTTAAACAGCATTTACTACGATGGCATCTGCAATGCAGAATTTGTGGTGCACATTTTAGGCAATAGGAATGTATCAGTTATATTAAGGGATCAATTTTACTGTTTTCAGAATAGATACATTTAAACAAAGGAGCTATAATACAAAATACTTTTACATTATGATTTAAGAAAGCCTCTAGGGAAATCGCTTGTTATAGCAGTATTTCTTAACTTAGACACTAATAACTGGCAAACTGCATCAATAAGTGAAGCAACAGTTAATTTGTCTTAACAAATAATTCTCCTGAGTACATACATTTGCACATGCTTTAGGGAGAATAATCGATAAACTCTTATTAGGAACAAGTTAAAAATACTAAAAAAATGAAATAATCAGAAAAGCAGTACTTAATAGCCAGGGTTATATGTCTATCAACAAGAAAAGACTTATCTGGTATCTACAATATTAGACATAAAAGAAGACCATCATTGCAAAGAAAACTATTTATTCTACATTCAGTGAGTGTTTAAACTGTATTTGTAATATAACAAAGTTAAAACCTGAAAAAATGTATTTAAGGTATATATTATTGTAGATTTTTCTAAAGCATACATTAGCAAAAGTCATTTTGTTACATTCAGTTATGATGTATTTTAATTATATATTTATTCAACAAATCATTCAGTAAATATGAATCAGGTAACCATTATGTTTCAGGCATTGGTCTAAGCATTAATAAAAAACACAGTAATGAAAACAACAGATATATGAAAAAATGATCAGCCTCACTAATCATCAGAAAAATGCAAATTAAAACCACATTGAGATATCACTTAACACCAGTAAGAATGGCCATAATTAATAAATCAAAAAACCTGCTAGCAAGGATGTGGAGAAAAGGGAACACTTCTACACCTTTAGTGGGAGTGTAAACTAGTTCAGCCTCTATGAAAAACAGTATGGCAATTTTTAAAGGAACTAGAAATCAACCTTCCATATTTCTGAACAATCCCCTTTCTGGGAATATATCTGGTGGAACTGAAATCATTCTACAAAAGAGATACCTGCACATGCATATTTATTGCAGCACTATTCACAATAGCAAAAATATGGAACCAACCATGCTGCCTACTGAAACTGGCCTGAATTTCTGGCAAGATGGTAACGGGACAGGTCAGATGTAAGAGTCTCTGCAAAAGCAAGTGTCCATAAAGACTCTCTGCATGAGTGAGTGTGTGCCAGTGGATGACTGAAAGTCTATCTTATGGAAGACTCAGGTTCATGTACCCAGGGGTCTCCTCTGGAGGTGACTGCCACCCCCCACCACCCTGAGGTTGGAGCTGCTGGCACACACAGGATCGTCTGCTGTTCTCAGGGTTCTCCTGAGAAAAACCTGCTGAATGTAGCTGATTCTCATCACCAGATGCCCAGCCCACCCCATTATCTATGACAGCAAAGTAGTTGGAGCCCTAGATCCATGGAGAGAAGAGTCAGGGAGAGCTGGAGAGGAGCCTCACTACCTGTGGGGAAAAGCTGGCTGGAGCCATTTTTTTATGTCCGAGGACCAGGCAGAGACCTTCATTGTCCCACCCAGCTCTACCTACCCTCCAACCTGGGACCTAGAAGTTATTTCATCAAACTCAGAGAGACAGATGCCCCTCCCAATACTGGAACAGGCACGGACATGTCAGACTGAGTGGGAGACTTGACAGCAGCAGGCCAGGTTAGTTCAGATCTGATCCACCCTCCTCCTACAATAGTCCCTGGGGCATCTGACTCATGCTGAGCACAACCTTATCCACTACAAAGTGAGCAGAGGGAGGGTCTCGAGACTAGAGCTGAAAGGAAGTTAAAGTTACAGGAACTGCCTCAGAGCGAGTTTTGTTTTTGTTTTTGTTTGTTCTGCTTGGTTTCATTTGCTTGTTTTTTTTTGTTTGTTTGTTTTAGCTTTGTGGTTTTTTTCTTTTCCTCTTCTCTCTTTCTTTCTGTTTTTGATTAAGTTTTCATACTTCCTTTTTGTCATTTTACTGTTTTTTTTAGACTCATTGTTTGTGTATGGGTATTTTTGAGGGAGAGTACATCAATAACGGTTTTTTTGTTGGTTTGTGTGTTTGTATGATTGTCTGTATATTTTTAAAAAATCTTTTCTGTCTTCATTTGCCTCTTTTCATTTGTTAGTTGGTATTTCTGTCTGTTTTCCCTCTTCTTCTTCTCTCTCTCCACCCTCCTTTCATTTGCCTCCTTCCTTCTTCCATTCTTTTCCTTTTCCTTACCTCATTTTTCCTTCAGGGGACAAACCCATACCCCCACTGTAGGATTCTGGGATCAGCAGAGTTTCTGAATCACAGCTCCCCCCTCAATTAAATCCCAAAACTGCAGAAAGTATATTCCCCCACCCAACTTCAGAATTGAATGAAGCCACAGGATACACATAAGGAAGAACAGGAGACTAAGCAAACAGAAGTGAAAGCTACCCCTCCCCATTCCTGAACAACAGAATTGAAGAAGAGGTTAAAAAGGGGGGGGGGGGGGTTCTACACAAGTGAAGAAAAACCAGAAAAATATGGGTATCACACAGACTCCTGGGAGGTCAGACACTGAGAATACAGACTTCAGAACTCAAAAAATGAAGAATCCCCAGAATGACTGGTTTCAAACCACAAACCCAGATATCAAGAATTAATAGAGCAAATAAACAGAATTGAGGAGAGATGAGAGGAAAGAATGAAGGAGTAGATAACTGAGATAACAGCAATAAAGAATAAAGTGAATGAAATAAATAACAAACTGATAAGCACGGAAAGCAGACTTAGCCAAGCAGAAAGAACAATCTCAGAGCTTGAAAAACAGCCCAAACTGTTAAAAACATAAAAAAGAAGCTTTAAAAGACAGAACAAAACTTTTGAGAGAAGAACAATTATTCCAAGAGGCCAAAATTAAGATTAATTGGAATTCCTGAGACAGACAGAGAGACAGAGACCACTCTGGAACAAACATTCCATAAAATTATCCAACTAAACTTCTTCATCTCAGCAGTGATGTGACCATTCAAACACAAAAGATTCAGAGAACCCCTGTGAGACAAGAAATAAGAAGATCAATTCCTAGACACATACTAATTTGCATACACAAAGTAGGAATAAAAGAAAATATCCTAAAGGCAGCAATAGGAAAAGGTCAGACTGCCTACCAGGGAAGACCAATTTGAATAGCAGCATATTTATCTACAGAAACACTTCAGGGTAGGAGAGTTTGGAACCCAATCTTCAAAGTTATCATAGCTAAATAATTTCAACCAAAAATTACCTACTCAACTAAGCTAAGCTTTATCAGTAATGGAGAATTAAAATCTTGCCCAGACATTCAAGTCCTAAGAGCTTACGCTGCCTCCAGACCAGCTCTACAAAACACTTAAGAAAATATTAAACACAGAAGAAACAAAAAAAAAGAATGACAATGTCCTTCACAAGAATACAGGAAAAAAGATGGAAAACACACATAAATCAAGCCAAAAATCAAAAGAAAGACAACAAACAAACAACAACAACAAACTCTATAAGAACATCATGACAGGGATAAACCCTCACATCTCAATAATTAGCTTTAATGTGAATGGACTAAATGCACCACTGAAAAGACTGAATGACAAAATGGATAAAGTATCATGAGGCAACAATATATTGTCTTCAAGAGACTCATCTCACCAGAAAGAACACCCACAGACTCAAAGTAAAATGATGGCAAATAAAATTTCCGGCAAACAAGCCGGGCTCGGTGGCTCAGCCTGTAATCCCGCGCCTTTGGGAGGCTGAGGTGAGTGGATTGCCTGAGCCCGCGGGTTCGAGACCCGCCTGGGCAAGCGAGACCTCATCTCTACAAAATCAAAAAATTAGCTGGGCGTGG
>CAUYQG010128244.1:0-10586 GCA_963574415.1 Tarsius wallacei
CCGCTCCCGGCCACCGCAGCCTTGACCTGCTGGGCTCCGGCGATCCTTCCACCTCAGCCTTCCAATTAGCTGGAACTACAGGCATGAGCTACCATGCCCGGCTAATTTTTTGATTTACTGTAGAGATGAGGTCTCGCTTGCCCAGGCGGGTATCGAACCCGCGGACTCAGGCGATCCACTCACCTCAGCCTCCCAAGGCACGGGATTACAGGCTGAGCCACCGAGCCCGGCTTCCAATACCTAATTTTTAAATGGACATGTAGAAACATAAACTGACATGATGCATTCTCTAGTTTTCTTATGTGATATGACCAGATGACTATTGGACAGTGAGATATCAGTGGAAGTGTCATACATCTACTTCCAGGATCCTTTCCAAAGATACATTTGTATTGCATTGCACATTCTTCTTCACCCTTTTCTTTTCTGATGCTTGGAATGTGGATGGAATCATTGGAGTTGGAGCAGCCATTATGAACAATGAGTTGATCTCAAGATTGACAACCATGTATGATGAAGACCCAAGATAGAAAGAGCTGAGGATGTTGAGAACTGAACATTCATACTAGCTTTGGACGGCCTATCTGGAAGTTTTAAGTGACAGATAAAGTTCTATGATTCCTAAGCACTTTTATTCTGACTGTCTGTTACATTTATTGTGAATTAAGTGACAGAATTCAGAACAGAACTTGTTATTGAGGACTGAGTAGATATTTTACAATATGTAAATGGCGGAGAAATTAAGTGACTTGTTTCATTTCATAGGGCTAGTAAGTGGTGAAATACAAACACTCGGACTTCTAGCCTTCTGGTTTGTGACATCATGTACCTATGTAACTTCCATAAACCTTTGTGTCTTTATTTGTGGGACATAAAAAGTTTATCTCAGAAGGTGGTCATAAATTAGCTGATACATTTTGAATGTTTAAATGCTCAATAAATGTCCACTGTTCTCACCAGAACCATCTCTGCTAGATCCATGAAGGCAGAGAAATGGTATTGACACACTTTATGAGAATTCCAGTAAAGTACTTGATAATTTCTCTTGGGTATGACATGGTTGTAGATAAGATAAAGCAACATGTATGATGTGACAAAACAGTTCAATAAATGCATAGCTACCCCCAAAGGTGTTATTTAATAAATGATTGTAGCCTTGGAGGGAGGTATCTTGGGGCTGTCATAAGATTCTCTATTTAGCCTTATAAATTTTCAACTCTGATGTAGATAAAAGAACATGTATCAAATTTTATAAGTGACACATTACTGGCAAGGGAAGTCATTGTTTTAGGTGATAGAATCCAGGCTCAAGAATTTTATCCAACAGTCTTAAATCATGGGCTCAGATTAACAAGAATCTTAACAGATAAACCTATAAATTCTAAATTTACAACAAAAAATTGTAGAATCAAAGGACTAGGAAACTTGGATAAACAGAAGCTCAAATTGAGTTTACTTTAAAGCTTAATATTAGCCAATAGTGATATGAAACTGTTGTGTTACAATTTTTGGGTTAATAAAAATCTAGATTAGGACTTCTCAAAATGTGGTCTGTAGACAATTCAGGTCAGAATTTTTTGAAATATTTTAAAAAATATTCATGATCTTAAATTCTACTTGTATAATATCTGAGAAAAGCATTATAATAAGTGTCCCAAGTATTTCTTGTGGAGGGGGAAATTTATATCTTGAAGAGCATTGGTTTTGATGAATAGTCTCACTGTTAGAATATTCTCTTTCATCTTGGAAACTATATTTTAAGAGAGACACTTAACCCTGAGTCCATGCAAATCAGACCTCCATTTGGCAAAGGATTAAGACACTAAAGGAATGAGAAGCTGAGAATATTTATACTGTGGAAGAGAAGACCAGAAAAGATCATAGTAACAGCCTTCAAATATTGGCTTTCATTTAGAAGCAGAAGGTAGAACTAATATCATGGAGTGAAAGTTACAGTATCACCTAAAAAAGAACTTTAATTCAAAAGATCAAATATATGTAGATTTAAGGCTGTCATTTCCCTCAAATTATTAGAGATTAGAAGATCATCTTTCAAGAGGACTTCTCATTTTGGCAGGTTTTATTAGACGATATGTGATGTTTCTCCCTTTTGAAGAATCTCTAAGCTTTCTTTTAGCTTTTTGTTTCTTTCAGTCACTCACTGATAGGTAACCAAGATTTCTATGCTAATATTTAAAAAGAAAAAAAATTCTAGTTATTAGACAAATTAAAATTCAGTTTGACCTGAAGAAACAAACTGTGACCTTCTGAACTTACTCTGGAAGCTGGAAGATAATCAGTAAATCTAAAGTATACCTGTAATCAAAAACACTGAATTAAAAAAATCCACTAAATTAACATTTTAATATACATTTATATATTTTGATGAAAAGAGCATAAAATATTCTGTATTTTCACATGGAGTAGATCTATATTATTAAAAAAATGGACTGTGTACAGTGAACATATCCTTTGTGCATCGTTAAAACACTCCTAAAATCTCGACAACATATAACAACATATATCTAGATTTGGATTAAAATGTTATGCTAGTTTTATTCATAAAGGCTGTTCATACATAGCCCCACTGCTAATACATTTGGTCAGCACTGGCCAAGGAATTCTACAGAGTGAGCATTAGTGCTGAAAAGGGATATGGCGGGTCCAATTCCACAAGGGGTGAAATCATTGATTTGTGTAACCTTTTTCCTGTTGGTATCTTCAGAACTGACTGAGCTAGCAAGAAATGCAGAATTTATCTGACTATATCTTCATATGATTATATTTGTTGCCCTTGGAATAAGGTTGAGAATTAATTGAGTTCTAGGGTCAAATATTTATTAACATTATTTTAAAAATCAATTTAATTCTTAAAGTATTATGTTTCAACAGAGCTTATCAACTACTAATTGTTTACATTCTTTATGATGTAAGAGAGATTAATTTTGTAGATAATAGATCCCAAAGTGATTTAACCCAGTTTGCTGCCAACTTAGTATATTAAGTATTCAACAGACACCCATAAAAATATACTTTAAAATATTGTCAATTAATTAACTTCTTTTGTGAACAGAGCACGTGTTCTAAAAATACAGGTGCTAAGCGCTTACATTGCTTATAAAATAATTGGAAAAAGAAAACACAAAAGCAAAAAAAAATTTACCTGCTTCCAAAGAGTACAGATTATTAAACATGATTTAATATGTTTAAAACTGATTGTTCAGGAGTAAGTAGTAGCGCTGAGAAAGGAGATTATGAATCAGGTTTTTCTACCATCTTTAATTTTGAGGAGTACAGGGCAACACTCTAGAAACTTGAAATGAAGCAAATAAAATTAGAAAGCTAAAGTAGGAAAATCGCTACATAGTGATCAGAGCACAGATTTGCAAAAAATTACCTGGAAGAGATAGAATGACTTCCTCACATGGAAGTTTTTCTGTAACACAATTAATGTATTAACATATCTAATGAGAGATTATATCATTAAGAAGAGGAGCTGTTTGGTCTTAGAGACAGGAAAAGGAGAGTCTCAGAGGCAGATGCTGTTGATTTATATACAGACCCTCTCAGGGGGTGGGATCCAAGAATGATCCAGCCTGTGATAGGTATATGGGTGTCTCAGGCCTGGAGTGGGGCATGCTAGTTTTTCTTAGCTTACACTTTTTATCATTTTATGAGCAATTTTTAAATTTACATTTTTATTAAGATGATATATTCACAAAGACAAATATGTATATAGGGTATCTTACCAAAGGCAGTCATCTCTATCCCTCCTCTAGTCCCTCTCCCAGCCTGCTTTTATCAAGTCCCTCACTGCTCCCACCATTATAGGACTTTCTTAGTTGGTTCCTTTTAGCATTTACCTCCATATTCATTTATATCTCCATTTCTTATTTACATCTACACAAACTATATGTTAATGTCCTACTAAGGATCATGTTGACTTAGCTCTTTTAAAACTAACCCTGCCAAAAGTACTTGCCTCCCTCAGCTGTATTATAATTTTGTTTATAACATTATTCAGCTGTTATGATGTTAATAGGTAATTAATTTAATATAATGACAATAACAACAAAGTCTTCATTGGTATTACTCTACCCAAGACAGTGAGTTCATATTCTTTCTTCTCTCTTTTTAATTTTCCAGCTACTTTAAAGTACCTATCACAACTCACCTGCCAAATCTTTCTTCCTAGCATGTTAAAGAAAAACAAGTTCACTAACCGATTTTATCTTTATCTTGGATATCACTCCTAGAGTCTTTCTTCCATCTGTTCCACCCTAATTGCTGTCTGGGTCCACTGAGGAGCATCACCCTGTAGCTATACTCATCACCAATTTGTGGATTCCCTTCAAGGCTCTTTGGTGGCATCCCTCTTATAGTGGAGGAGGGTGGAAGGGAGCACATATATTTTTCTTTTGCTTGATTTAATTCTTTTTGCTAGAACACATTTTTTAGGTAACCTTCTAAAAAGTGATTTAAGAAATGATTTTTAAAAAATATTTTAATTCTGATTTCAAACTAAAAAACTTAATGTTGACTAGAATTCTATGATGGAATTCAGTTTTGCCTAAAATTCTATCACAACGTTCCATTGTCTTCTAACTTCCAGTGCTGTTATTGAGATGTCCAAAGCCAATCTGATTTCTGAACCTTTGTGGCTTTTTCTTCCTCTCTCCTTTTCTCCTTGCCTTCCTCTTTCCTTCACTTTCTCTCCCTCTCTCTCTTCTTTATTTCTTCTCTTTGGACATAGTGTTCTCGAATTTCTATGAGTATTTTGATGTGATTTTTTTCCCCATCTATTGTGTAGGACAGCAAAATTTATATCTGGAAGTTCAGTTCCTTTGTTCTTTAATATTTTGGGTTATTATTTATTTGGAAGTTTCTTTTTCTTTATTTCTTCTGTTCTGTTTTAAATTTATGCTATTGTTCCATTTTATCTCCCTCAAATCTTATCTTTTCTTTCCTACTTTGTCTTTTAACCTTCATTTGCCTTTTAGAGATTTTTCATTTTTAATTTTATATTTCTAATGTTTTAAGTCTTTTGCTCTCTGATGTTTCTTTGTTAGTAGATTTCCATGGTTGTTTCAGAGTGTCAATATCTTCTCTTTTTTCCCTTAGAATATTAAGGGATGCTTCCTGTCTTCTCTGCCCTCCCTGGTTCCTTTGACTTCCGTTTTACTGTTTATTTTGTATCTTTCACACCAAAGGATTTTCTGATATGTATACTGACGCTCCATCATATGTTTATATTGAAGACTAACACATTGAATTCCTGATTTGGAGTGTTGTGTGTGTTGTGGGGAAAATAAAACCTGTCAACAAGTAGGATTTATAGTAAGGTAATGTGACGGTTAATTTTATGTCAACTCTAATAGACCACAGGGTGCCCAGATACTTGGTTAAACATACTGGATGTGTCTGTGAGGATGTTTCTGGATGAGATTAAGCATTTAAATCTGTAGACTGAGTAAAGCAAATTGCCTTCCTCAATATGACTGAAACTCATTCAATATATTGAAGGCCTAAATATACTAAGAAAGAATTCACTCTCTGCCTGTCTTCAAGCTGGGGTAATGATCTTTTCCTGCCTTCATCCTTGGACTTGGACTGGAACTATAACTTCAGATCTCATTGAGCTCCAGCTTCCTAACTGAAGATCTTGGGATTTCTTAGCCTCTATAATCATGTGAACCAAATTCTTTCTCTGTCTCTCTCTTTCTCTCTCTATCTCCCCCTCTCTCCCTTCCATTATATGACTAATACAGGTGACCTAGTGAGATGCAAAAACTTCTAGAGAGATCCATTTAACTCACAGTTTGTGCTTATTTTCTCTTGGGACAATTTTTCTTTATAATGAAATCATCGGTCTCCTACCTGGAAAATATACACTTTGCTCCAAACATTTTCAAACATTACTGAGGCTCCCCTAGTTGAATGAGGCTATTTCCATATGTACCTTCACCAAAAAAAAAAAAAAAAAGATCCTGAAAACCAATAAATACTTATATAGATTTTTAATTACTACTTTTATTTTTATCTGTACTGCTAATCTTACTTTCAAATTTATGAAGTATTTCTGATTCATCTTTATATTTCTGAATTCTAAAGAACAATCAGCTTATTTTTGGATTCTTTGTTGCTTACTTAGGTTTCAACTTTATTAGTTTGGGTTCATTAGCTACCATTTGTTTATGGCAGCATTTCTCAACTTATCTTTGCCTTTTTTGAGTTTTATCCCTTCTTTGTACTTTAGTAGGGTTTGGGGAAGAAGAAAGTATGTAAATCAATCTTCAAAAACATGTATCAAAGGAAAGTTCTAAATAATTTTGAGTCAAGGATGACAAAATTAACTCCAAACTTCCAACTCCCAAAAATATACTTCAAAGAGAAACAGAAAATGTTGCTACTTAGATTATAATGCAAGAGCCATTGACACTGATTGTGGTTACCCCTGTAATGGTATAATCCGGATTTGGACAGAGCCAAATGCTGGCTTGTACAATTATTCTATGACTGTTGATGTTCAAAGAGCTGGTTAAAGTCAAGAGACTGTAATAATGAGTTTTCTGATCTTCCTCTAGGTGAAAATAAAACACATTCAAGTAGAAAATAAGGACACAGTTTGAGTTTTCATTTGGTTCTTTTTTTTAAGGTAGAAAATACATTGCCTGAGGACACAGCATGGCAGTTTCAGAAGTTCTCATCACCACTGTAAACCGATTATTTCTGTATTTTTTAGATCAGTCTTATTAGCAGATGCATTCTTGATGTGCTGAAAAATCAAGTGAATATGCAAAGGTTAAGGGCAGACTGTGGACCAACACAATTTCAACAAGGAAAATTTCAACAAGGTGTTGAGTTTTCCTAGGATGCAGCCAATTATCATTCCCAAGTCAACATAATCCCTATCTTTGTCTGAGGGCCAATATTCATTTCTTCAAAGAATATCTTCAGATGTTATTTTTTAGAGCCAACTATGGGCTTAGAACTCTGTTTTACATTTTAATCTCACAAGTATGGAAGAAGTTTTGTAGACTACAAATTGAATTCTGCCAATTATTAGCTAATAACTCAATTTTTACTAAGATGCCTGCTTCTAAAGCTCATAATCTTTTTACTTGAAGAGTGATTCAAAATAATATTTCTTTCTTAAAAACAGAATAATAATTTATAATTACTTAGTAATTTATATAACTAAAGGAGGACTTTTTTGATAGTTTATGTAGGAGATTAGGCTAGATCTTAAAATTAGATTTCTGGATTTATGACATGATTTTGACACTGGTAAAATTTTAAATAGACTTCAATGTTTGAAATTCATTCTATTTACCTACAAGCAATATAAACTTTGATTTTTAATGAAATCTGTCATTAGCCATACAGTGACCTAAGAGTCTCTGGTCTGGTCATAGGCACATTATTTTCAATTGCTTCTTTTACTAGGACATGGAAATCATTCCATATCCTGGGGAAAAAAAACCCCCAAAACTCTAAGATGTTCTCAAGCCTGGTATGCCTTGTTAAACCAAAGAGCTATTTCTTTCTAGGGCATTGCTCCTTCATGATCTTTATGAGGAACTCTCTGCTTTTGTATCTCATAATCTGTTTGGGATTGTGCCATCTCAAATACCAGCTAAAGGAGCCTGATGTTAGAATTCTCAGAGACTATTAAATCAATGTGACTTCTTAAGGCTCCTTCCAACTAAAAATCAGTTTAACTTTGGCAATAATAGATAACTTTCTCTTATTCAAAATTATTTCTCCCAAACAATTTGTCTAAAGGATGTACTGTTTCTCTTCCTATGTGTGACTAGATATCTGAAAGTAAAAGTCTAGGAAAAAAATTGTTTTGTCCTGTGATAATGAGTACAGTAGAGACTGGGAGCAAAACAAAGAGTAGGATAAAATGCTGAGTAATTTTTAGTTAATATTTCTAAAAGTAGCCCATGTTCTCAAGACACAAACAGAAATATTAATTGTTCTTTTCCTTTTTAATAAGACCATTTTATATTTCTATTACTTAAGAAAACATTATAGGTTTAAAACATCCCCATCAACAACAGAAGAGTTACTACTGAGATAGAATACTAATTTTCAAATTTATTTTGTTGTGGGGTATGGGAAATGCATGCTTACTATCGGATTCTATAAAAAAGGTAAGGAAGAAATTATATACTCTCTTTTTCCTGTAGAGAATTTCATGTTTTAAGAAAAAAAATAAACAAAGCGTCTTGTGTTAGACAGGATTCTTAGGTACATAAAATGAATTCTTATTCATGAATTCCTTATGTCTTTGATACATTTCTATAGAAGTGGCTAACTGGTTGACCAAAACCCTACTTTCAACTGGCCCTTCATTCTTCATTTCAGGTGAACATAGATAATGAAAGCATCAAAGTTTCACTAATTGTGTACTTCTGAAATAAATTTTTTTTCTCACTAGATGGATTTGTAGTGTCTTCTAAGCTAATCAGGACATACAAAAATCCTCAGGTCATTATTTCCCTGAAAGTTTGTGGACAGACAGGAAGCAGAACCTACGAAGAAGTTCTAAGTGCAAGATATTTACATGGAACGATGTCTGTGACATGTGAAAGAGAAAGAGAGCTGGAGTAGACTAGCAAAATCCTCAGATCCTGATATAGAGCTAATACCTGTGAAAAGAGAGAAGGAAGGAAGACCAAGGAACTAGAGCCTCAGAATTCACGTGGCTCTGAAAATGTCTTGGCTGCCTAATAGGAAACTTGAGTTCAAAAACTCTCTATAAGCAAGTCTCACATTGAGGTGACATGGCCAAGCCTAGCCCTTTTGCCGTGCTTAGTCATTGACTGAGAGCCAGCCACCCAGCAAAAGAAAGACTTTGGCGCAAATGTTGCAGCAGGTCTCTGCTAGCTGCCTTCCTTGCAGCTGATTGGAAAGTGTTTTCTGGAAGGGCTATCCTAGCAATGTACCTCCATGACTACCACATAAGCTACTTCTGGGGCTTGGTTCTGCATGAACCAATGGCCTTAATTTCAAAATGGAGTTGAATAGGCTTTTATTAAAAGAAACTTATGGCAAAGATATTGGGTCATCATAGAACTGCTTAAAGATTTGGAGGATAGGTTCAGAAAATGGATAAGAAAAAAGGAAGTTAAGAAGCTAGTATTTCAAACACAGAACTGGTTCAGGGAAGAAATGAAAGCTATTGATATGGAAACAATGAAATGATAGAGGCTGAAGCCAGCATATATTTCTACTGAGGCTCCAGAAGCTCAATGTTTCCATCAGACTTTTAGCACAAGAAAGTCAATATGAGGAAGTTCAGTAAAAGTTTCCACTAAGGGGTACACAGGGAACTTATTACAAAAGTGTTGGAAGAGGCTGAAAGTCACACAGTGTTTCAGTGAGGCAACTGGGTATCGGTCACTACCACCCTTAGGACAGGAGGGACAGAAAGAAGAAGTGGCTGTGGAAATCTAAGAGCTGGGGCTTCTTGGCAGGGACTGAAACTACAGAGAATATGAATCTATAACTGTGGATTCCACAGGAAGTGGAGAAAGAGAGAGGAACAAAGACTCTGGTTTTTTCTTTCCTGGGATCCTCCAATCTCCCTCCAGTGCCTCCCATTGTCTGAATGTAACTGGAATTTAACTGTCAGGGGATTCTAGAAAACATAATTTTCATGACCAAGGAAGGGGATACAACTATGAGAAAATGAATTCTAAGCTGGCACTTAGAATACAGATGCTATCTCTCGCTAGCTATTGTATTTGTAAACCTATCATACAAGAGCCTGAATGGCAGAAGACAGCCACACTAACTTTCTGATTGGGTCATTTTGAACACTTGAATATTAATAGCTTCCTCTTGCCATGGGGTCTCCTTAGTACATTTTTATGTGGGGCAGAATTATTCCTTTGGTTTGAATCTAAATTTTTTAGCTATCTGTCATCTCTAAAGCTTCTAGCTCCTTCCAAATTCCAGAAAAATTCGAAAATCTATTCGCCATTAACCAGAAGTTAGTGTATATTTTTACTTTTGACTATCTCACCATCATGTAAAATAGACAGCAAGATATACTACTAAAACTTCATTCTAGTGAAAAAATATCATCTTTTATGTGCCCTTTTCTACTCGACTGATTTCTACAGTTTCACATCTGGAACAGCAGCTGCAATCAGAAACCCCACCTAATTAAGCTTACAATAATTCAGTCATTCTCAAAGAGCCATCTGTCTTTGAAACTGGTCAAATCAGAGAGTTAAATGGGCTGTCATATAAATTATTACTCTGCATCTTCAGAGTCTTTGATGGTGGTACTTATCTCTTTGACTTTTCTAGTGATACGATATTGCCTTTTATTTACATTTTTTTGTTTTTTGAGTCGGAGTCTCATTCTGTCACCCAGACTGGAGTGCAGTGGTACGCTCCCGGCAACCGCAGCCTCGACCTGCTGGGCTCCGGCGATCCTTCCGCCTCAGCCTCCCAAGTAACTGGAACTAAAGGCCTGCCGGCTAATTTTTTTGATTTTATTGTAGAGATGAGGTCTCGCCAAGTTGCCCAGGCAGGTCTCGAACCCACGGGCTCAGGCAATCCACTCA
>CAUYQG010128247.1:0-126962 GCA_963574415.1 Tarsius wallacei
TTTTGTTTTGTTTTTCCTGTTATGGGTCATATTAACTATTGTTTGCATGGCTTGTATTTTTTTTTTTTTTTTTGAGTTGGAGTCTCACTCCGTCGCCCAGACTGGAGTGTAGTGGCCGCTCCCGGCCACCGCAGCCTCAACCTGCTGGGCTCCGGCGATCCTTCCGCCTCAGCCTTCCAAATAGCAGGAACTACAGGCACGCGCTACCATGCCCGGCTAATTTTTTTTTTTTTTTTTTGATTTATTGTAGAGATGAGGTTTCGCCTGCCCAGGCGGGTCTCGAACCCGCAGGCTCAGGCAATCCACTCACCTCAGCCTCCCAAGGCGCGGGATTACAGGCTGAGCCACCGAGCCCGGCTTTATGTAGTTTTCAAGGGTGCTGTATTCTTACCTGACCTGACCGCAGTATATCTAGAGATCAAACAATTTCCTCTGATTTTAATATTTTTATCTAAATCTCTTCTGGACTCTAAAATTATGTGAATCTATGTGAAAGCCAATAAAAAATATAAGCCATTGAATAACTATGCTGTTTACGTCTAGCACATGCCAAAACATGAGAGATCCTTGTACTAGCTCCTAAAGACACTTGAGATTATTTTTCTTAGACTCAAGCTCTCATTTTGTCTGATTTAAATTTACTAGCTGGGCTCGGCGGCTCAGCCTGTAATCCCGCGCTTTGGGAGGCTGAGGTGAGTGGATTGCCTGAGCCCGCGGGTTCGAGATCCCCTGGGCAACTTGGCGAGACCTCATCTCTACAATAAATAAAAAAATCAGCTGGGCGTGGTAGTGCATGCCTGTAATTCTGGCTACTCGGAAGGCTGAGGCGGAAGGATCGCCAGAGCCCAGCAGGTCGAGGCTGCAGTGGCCGGGAATGGCCACTGCACTCCAGTCTGGGTGACAGAGTGAGACTCCAACTCAAAAAAAAAAAAAAATTTACTGACCAGTTTGGGATTTTAACCCACTAGGAAAATACAAAGGACTTTGAGAACTGTTAGAGTAATAAAACCCCATTAATTATGAGTGCACACTGCCCAAATACTTAAGATTCTCAAATCACTACCATTTATTTGTATACTCTATATGAACAAGTGGGCATGCTTAAGCAAAATTAATAATGTAAAAAGCACTGGAAGAGAAAACCTTACCTACCAAAGAGAACAAATTGTTTTCTACCACATTAGCAGTATCATGCACACAAACAGCATAACTGCAGTATCAACAGAGGTGGGACCTGGAGGGCTGCGTGCAGGCGGATGGGCTGACACAGTAATTACAAATCAATGCGGCAGCTGTCAGGGTGCATTCTTCTCTGGTGGAAACGATTTTGCTGCCAGTAACTAGCTAAAGTCGTGTGTGGTAACGCAAGGAGGTGGCGCAAGATGAGGAATTACCAGCCAGGCAATATGGAATGAGCACCCACATCTATGAGATTTATCTTTGAAACTAACAACTTGAACCACCACCACAACAAAACCAATTAAAGTCTCTTTGCAACTTACTGTTCAACAGGTTTTGGCAATAAAATTTTATTTGGCTTACCTACCAGAATCTCAGATACAGCAAGAAGAATGAGATTATAGGAAGAATAAATGACAGGAAAGTGACTCACTTGGAGGCCAAGAGGAAAGCAAGGTAAAAGCATCAAAAGGGATTTGAGTTAGATTGCAGAAGCTGGGTTTTCAGTGAATCTAGTGGTATGACATTGGTATGACCATTTTGAGGGTGTCGTAGACCTTTGTACCTTTCTTAATCCCCAGACAAAAGGATACAGTGATGTCTACTCTTTCTAATTCTTGCTGACAGGTCACCTAGGGTGAGGCATGTAAAGAGTTGGAAAAAATACAGAGGATGACAAGACTAATAATAATTACGGCATGTTAACATTTCTTGAGAATGTAAAGGTTGCCAGCCACTGTTCTATTTCACACGTATTATCTTATGTAATCCTCATCACAACAATATTATCTACACTTTCAGATAAAGAAACAGAAGCACAGAGAAATTAGGCAACTTGACTTAAGTTGCTCAGCTAGTCAGTAGTAGAATTAGAATGGAATCCAAGTAATCTGATTCCAGGGTTCATGCTCCTAATTGCTAATGTGCTATAAGGCAATGAGATTAGTATCCACAGAGATACAAAGTCAACACTATGATCTGAAAATCCCATAGCAAACACAAAACTATAACCCACTTGCACAATGAAGCTCTCGTTCCCTCCTCTCCCATTACCCAAACAGAAAACACTTTTGAAAGTCTAAACCATATCAGACATGATTCGAGGCTTTGGGGGAGCCTCTGAAGCCCTTGCTCTCTTGGAGTTTACATGCTAGTGAGGAAAGTCAGTCAACAAACAGAAAAGAGCAGACAGTGACAAATGCAAAGACAAAATAATACCAGAGGTTGTGGTGATAAGTGGCAGGTGGGGACTAGATTGGAACTTACTTTCACAAACACTTATTGAGTGCATCAGCTCCGTCCTGCTGATGAAGAAAGAAGCAAGTGTGAATGAGACACAATTTCTCTCAGGGAACTCCTGGCTGCTGGTTTGGCCTCAGCAGGCCTTAGCCTCAATGGATCTCTGCTTCTTTCCCTATAAAATAAGGCTTTTGGTTGGGTGTGGTGGCTCACACCTGAAATCCCAGGACTTTGGGAGGCCGAGGTGGGAGGATTGCTTGAGCCCAGGAATTCAAGGCCAACTTAGGCAGCATAGTGAGATCTCATCTACAGAAAATAAAAAAATGAGCCAGGCGTGTTGGCCTGTAGACCCAGCTACTCAGGAGGCTGAGACAGAGAAGGATCACTTGATCCCAGAAGGTTGAGACTGAAGTGAGCCGTGATGGTGCCACTGCACTCTAGCCTGGCTGACAGAGTAAGACTCTGACTCAATAAATACAAAGAGAATAATAAAAACATGAGACTTGCTCCAACAGTCTGTGGCTTCCCTCATTAAGTTAGGAAGCCACTCAGGCAATACTTACCTTAACCTAGTTTTCAGATGTAGTGGCAATAATAAATGCTACAGCAAAACATATTCTCTACTTTAGAGTATTCCTGAAGTTTTACAGTGAGAGATATAAAAGAGGCAGGAGAGGAATTGTTGAACGAGATGTGAACAGGCTTTAGCTATAACAATAATATTTACTTAAGCACTTGGGTGTTTACTATAATATTGTATCTGTAGTTAGACATCTTCTATCTCTCCTGGGGAGTGAGTATGGAGAAAGGAGCTATGATGAAACGTGGAAATGTCAGGCTGGTACAAGGGAGGGTTGGGGGATTGTACAGAAAGCAAGACATTGAAGAAAAGCAACAAAAGAATGGATTCTTTTCCCCTGGAAAGCTTCATCCACTAAATATTGTATTCCGGCAGGGCCTCACTCAGAAGCTGATGGATAAAGGAGCCTGCTTGGCCCTGGAGGTTCTGAGGATGATAGGCCACAGTTTGCAATGGTCTAACTTCACTCCTGCCACCATGATCCCTTGCCATCAGGGCAGGGCAAGAGCTATGTCACTTGCTACTTGCATTTCAGGCTGGCAATTTGGGCTGAGAGAAAATACTTCAAAAGTACCAGTAGGGAGTCCCGTGAGAGGAGTGGATGAGGTGAGATATACCAGAGGACTAAGGACAAACTCACAAAACAGCGGAATCTGAGAAAAGCACCCAGAAGCACAGCTTGTCTTTTTATATTAGAACACAAAGGGGGCATAGAGAAGACCTTTAAAAGCACAGTCAACTGACAGAGTAGGTAGGATTATAAGAGCACCTTGACTATCAGGATGGCTCAGTAAAGTAGAATATTATGTGATTTAATAATCTGGCCCACCAAATAATACCCGCCTGAAACAATACGAAGACCTGACATTGTCAATTACTATTGATGACTGGAACAAGGTCGGACGCGACAGTCTGTCACCTTACTTAAAGCCGTAATAGGGAGAGTATGTTCCTTAGGGTGGGAGAGAGAGAAGAGAGAACAAGACAGAAGAGAGCAGTGAGAGCAAACAGGCAAGTTCTTTCTAAAGTAACAAAGTTTTTAGAAGAGTGAAGAATATGTGGTATACTGTATAAACCACTGCATACACTCACATTTAAAGACAGGAACTCAATAAGCAAAAGGCACAGGATACCCAAAGGCAAACACTTGTGGACACATTCACAGAGCATTTGAAGCATCATAAATATAATCATTTAAAATATCTTCTGTGTATAGTTATAGATTATAATTTTCTGTCTTTCAATTTCTTCCATTGTGGAGAGACAGACTACAAAAACAAATAATAACCTGGTAAAGAAATCCGAGATGCTTGTGGATTTCTAATATTTGTCCCAGGAACCTCTAGTGCCTGAAAAAGCCTTAACAATTAAATCCACCCTGGCTATGTGTATTCCCCAGTCAGCAGACTCACAGCTGGCATCTATACCAGTCTCAGAGTCATGTCATTTTCCTTAGCATCCTGCAGTTTTATTCCAATGCAGAGGACAGAGAAGCTTTGTTTATCTCCTCTCACTGTCTGCTACATTCTCTTTTCTCTCCAGAATTGCATACGGTTTTAAGGGTTCAAATCCTGATAAAGTGATGGAGAAAACTAAATGCAACTCCAGGTAATATGCACAAAGATTCCACACATGGCTCTTTGGCCCATGGACAGTAGACCAGTCCTCCTTACCTTTATCATATATTTCCTTCAGGACACCTCGCTTTATCAGCTCTTCTCTGCTTTGCCGCATTGATATTTTCCTTTCCAGGGCTACAAGCAAAAGACAGAGAAACAGATGTGAGTAGGTAACATAGCTGATTTTTAACTTATAATTTTTTTTAAAGTCAGGGACTCGAACTGTCATCCAGGCTGGAGTGAAGTGGCATGATCACAGCTTACTGTGGGCTGAAGAAATCCTCTCACCTAAGCCTCCACAGCTGTTCTTCAAAGGATCCTATGTTAATATATCCAGCAATGTAATATATGGGAATGCTTCTCTAAATTATGCTAAGGTAAGCTAATGAGATACACCAGTCATTTTGACACTATGACATTATGTCATTTCATGTTCAAAATAATCTTCAAATTACCTACCTATGAGGTAGACTTTCTTTTTTAGTTGAGTTCTCACTCTGTCACCCAGGCTGGAGTTCAGTGGCATGATCACAGCTCACTGTAGCTTTAACCTCCTGTGCTTAGGCAATCCTCCTGTCTCATCCTCCCTCATAGCCAGGACTACAGGCGCATGTCATCATGCCCAGCTAATTTTTTGTTGTTGTTGCTTTTTTTGTCAAGATAAGATCTCACTATGTTGCCCAGGCTGATCTCGAACTCCTGGGCTCAGGCCTTTTCCCCACCTCCACCTCCCAAAGACCTGGAATTACAGGTGTGAGCCACAGTTTCCAGCAGGAAGACATTTTAATTTAATTTTATTTAACCCTGATTTATAGTTAAGGAAACTGTAGCATAGAAAAGTTCAATAACTTGTGAGAGTCACACTGCTGTTGAGAAAAGGAACTGGTATTCAACGCCAGAAACACTACCTCCGGTCTTGGCTAAACCTCTGTCATACTACACTTTCCTGAGCGTAGCATTTCCTTATAGTTGGGATTGCTACTTCAGTGATCTAGTTCATAGACACCACACCTCACTGAGAATTTTGTGGCTTTCCAAAAAAAAATGGTAGGAAAATATCTTCTGAGAAGCTCTCTGGATGGGCCTCTCAGGGTCTCAAAGTGAGACTATCCAAGGTGTGGTGGGTGATTTCCATGGGACGGGTTCTCACTGCCTTTTCACTCTTAGGATCCAAGTCGGGGCAGCCAGGTGAGGAGGGAACTGTTGAGTCACCCAGAGCGCCTCCACCACAGCCCGGCCATACACTTGTGCTCAGGCAGGTGGGGGTGGAGGAGGGAAGAGGGGAACAGCGGGGACACTGGGGAGCAACCCAAATGGAAATGGAGCCCAGGAGTAGAGAAGTGAGGGGCTGCCTAAAGGGCAGGGCAGGAGCAGAGCCTGGGGAAGAAAGGAGATTATTCCAGCTGGTGCTGCAGTCTCTGGTACACTGACTTGGGGAGGTGAGCACTTATTCCTGTTGCTTTTGTCAACTTGAAAATCACCACATCCAGAATGCTTCTACGCTGTTGGTGGGAGTGTAAATTAGTACAGCCTCTGTGGAAAACAGTGCAGCGATTCCTAAAAGACCTAAAAATCGACCTTCCATATGCCCAGCAATCACCCTTCTTGGAATATACCTGGGGGATCTCAAATCATTCTACAAAAAAGACACCTGCACACACATGTTTATGGCAGCATTATTCACAATAGCAAAAACATGGAACCAATTGTGCTGCCCATTGAAAGTAGACTGGATAAAAAAAGGTGGTACATATACACGATAGAGTATTATGCAACCATAAGAAGGACAAACACATGGACTTCGCAGCAATTTGGATGGATTTAGAGTCTATAATACTCAGTGATTTATCACAAAGAACTGAATACCACATGTTCTCAATCATAAGCAGAATTTGAACATTAATCATAATAAGAAAGGGACTGGCAGTAGAGGGACACTACCAGGGGAGGAGGAGGCACATAACATCAATAAGGGTACTGATCTCAAACCAGGTGAAGTGGGGACCAAAGGGACGTCCAAACGTTACCTGCCTGGTGACTACTTACCTACTGAATTCTAAATTGTACCCCACATCTTTAAAATAAAATAAAATAAAAAAAGAAAACCGTCACATCCTTGAGAAACCAGCTATAAAATATGAAAACTATTTTATGCAGACAGATTCAGATACTAATTAATTAAAAAGAGGTACTTGAGCTGAGATTTGAAAGATGAATATGTCTTATCTCAGCAAACAGAGGTTGGGTAGGGGCCCAGGAAACACTCTAGACAGAGCAAGCAGGCTGGTGCTGGGGAGAAACAGGAAGAAAGTTGGTGTGGCTCCAGCCACCAGTGCCAGGTAGAGAACGTTCAAGATGAGGCCAGAGGGGCAGGGGGCTGGGCCATGCAAGAACTCATGGACCATATTATTCTAAGAGCAAAGGAAAGCAGTGATCAGATTTGAGTTTTTAAAAGATGAACACTCACTCTGGCATGAAGAATAGATTGGAAAGGGGCCTATGACCAGGTGATTGAAGACATCTAGGCAAAGGCAGCTGAGACTAAAATGCTGGCAACAAGGATTTGATACCACATTGTTGTGAGGATCGATATAACGTATAAGAAAAGAGTAAAACTCTAAAAATGGAAGGCAAGCTGATTATTAGTCTACTTGGGGTTGAAAGTCATGGTAGTGACATGATTCCACTTTATTCTCAGGACATTCTTCCTTGTGAGGCCTTCTTCACTTGCCATCTCTCTTAAGGTACAGACAGTGCTTCTCTTCTGATCTCACTTTCAGCAGCCAGAGCTACATTTAACAAGGGTCAAGACAAGCAGCTCTGGGAAACGAAATGCAGTGGACTGCCTGGTGCAGAAAGACAACTCATATCACGTGACCTGGCTTATGACTGAACCTTAAAACACAGGGGGAAGGGGGGGTTGGTGTGGGAGAAAAAAGAAAATACAATGGTTTCCTTTTCACCAACTGAGGCTATGTTCTGATCCTCTCTCCCTGATGATTTTGGTTTTGGGCAGAACAAACATGAGAAAGGAAGAAAAAAGAAGAAATTGTGAAAAGTTAAAGAAGTCAGAAGAAGAGGAGCAAGGCACCGGGGAAGAGAGAAGGAGTAACGTGTACTGCACCTACCCAAGGAATAAGTCAGCTAAATGAGAACTGAGGTGTGAGGGCAAGTTGATTGCCTGGGAGTGTTTGGTCTTTGGGAGGTGGAAAATGAAAGTAAGCAAGACAAAACCATCCCTTTAAATGAAAATCTATATTATTAGACATGTGACAAAAGCAAACAAGCAGGTATTATTTTTATATGAAAGAAAAATAAAGTCTAGATGATTTATTTTAAAACAACGAAAAAAACTATTCTAAAATGCAAGGGTTACTCTAACTAGGTGATTTAAAGCACAGGGCAGCATAAAATCTGGGTGACCACACATGGGGATGTTTTGGTGTAAAGTGCAAAGACTACTTGCAGGGAACATGCAGTCTGAAATTCTAAACTAATATCTGAGATGGCCTGAACAGGGGAATGGAAAAACAAATTCTGATTTGCTTTTATAGACAAAGAGTTAGTTGAATAGATCCAAACATATAAAAAGAGGCTTCGCACAGCCTACTTGCATGAAATATGAGCTTGAGAATAATTTCTGTTACCCTACCAAAAGGAGCCAACCCCCCACCAAAAAACCACATTCAAAGGTTGACACATCTAATGAAGACTCTTAAGGTCATCATCAAATTCTGCCTTAACATAAAAACTAGCCAGGACATCTTGAAAGGCATCTTAACCACTGTGTATTCACCATGCACTTTTATTCTGTATTTCTGATGTTTTGACATCTTGGGGCCTTGCTGACCCTTGACAGACTGCCTTTCCCATGGCTGGCCGATTCCTAGAGATCGTAAGTATAAACTAACCAATCCAAAGTCCATAATCTCAAACACCTCCTTTATTGAGCTCCAACATGCCAAGCTACACTCCACATGACCTCAGCACCCCATGGCCAGGTACTAAGCAACCAGGGCAGCCCTAGAGTCCAATGAAACTACTCCCACTAGCGAGTTCTAAGCCTGCTTGCCCTATTTTGTCCGTTCTTTCCCATGGAAACCACAATGAGGGCTCCTGCCCACCTTTTCCTTCAGTTTCCTCTGCCTCTTGACCAAACTGGTGCTTTCCCCAAGTGGTTTTGTTTGGGTGGTGTGGCCCTTCCTCCTGGGATTTGAAAGTACAACAAGCCGGGCTCGGTGGCTCAGCCTGTAATCCCATGCCTTGGGAGGCTGAGGTGAGTGGATTGCCTGAGCCCGCGGGTTCGAGACCCGCCTGGGCAACTTGGCAAGACCTCATCTCTACAACAAATCAAAAAATTAGCTGGGTGTGGTAGCGCATGCCTGTAGTTCCAGCTACTTGAAAGGCTGAGGCGGAAGGATCGCTGGAGCTCGAGGCTGCACTCCAGTCTGGGCGATGGAGTGAGACTCCAACTCAAAAAAAAAGAAAGTACAACAAACTGTCTTTTCAATGGCAATCATCTCATCTGTTGGCCTCAATATGCCTGAATAACAATAAAATCTACATTTAAAAACATACCTATCCCTGCACTGGTTTGCAGAGGAAGGAAAAACCAGGAAAATTGGGATTTTCACAGCTTTACGAGGTCTGCCAACTAAGTTCAAGAACTCATCCTAGAAAAAGTGCTACATGTATATTCATTACTCATTGCTGAATATCACTACAGTCACCTTTGAAGTACTCCCCTTGGGAAGCTATGCACTGATGCCAGTGTCTAGTCCACCCATCAAAGCAATTTTGGAATGCTTTTTCCAAAATGGTCATCAAAGCTGTCATTGTGAGAATGTAGGAGTTTGAATTAGAGCAACAAACAAACATTACATTTCTTGTTAAACTTGGTAAGAGTGGAAGTGAAATTAGGGAAATGTTATGGGGATAATGCCAAGAAGAAAATGGCAGTGAACAAATGCATTAAATGTTTTCTGAGGGGAAAATGTCACTGATGAAGAGAGGTCAGGACAGGCTGCAATGAGCAGAACTAACAAAACATTGCAAAAATTCATTGACTTGTGTGTCAAAACTGCGAGAAGCATAGCAGATCAAACCAACATTGATAGGGAAACAGTTAAGAAAAATATTAACTGAAAATCTTGGCTTGAGAAAGATGTGTGCAAAAATGGTCCCGAAGGAGCTCTTGCATCAAAACAACAAGCCAGCGCACACAGCACTGTCTATGAGGGAGCTTTTAGCCAGTAAACAGATAATCGTATTGGAACACCCTCCCTACTCACCTGATCTGGCTCCCAATAACTTTTTTCTTTATTAGAAGATAAAGGAAATATTGAAAGAAAGACATTTTGATGACATTCAGGACATCAAGGGTAATACAATGACAACTCTGATGGCCATTCCAGAAAGAGTTCCAAAATTGTTTTGACAGGCGGGTTAGGCTCTGGCATTGAAGCATAGCTTCCCAAGGGAAGTACTTTGAAGGTGACCATAGTGATATTCAGAAATGAGGTATGTAGCATTTTTTCTAGGATGAGTTTGGGAACTTAATAGTTAGACCTCGTATGTTCCACTCTGCTCTGAAATCTGTTTCATCTGAGCCAGTGCTTTAGGAATGAAAGCCTGGAGAAAAAGGCCCAAAGACCACTCCTACTAACAGAGTGCCAGTCGTCTCAGTCTAATCATTGTTGTCTACTCCTCTTCTGAGCTATCACTGTGGCATATTTACTAAAAGCCAGTTCCCTGTCATTTCTTCTTAATTTATTTTCCCAGTACCCCTCTCCATATGGATTTGTGACAAGCCAAAGAATTCAGTGCCTTTGACATCAATGAATTGAAAATACACATCTTGGATAGGCTTGTTCTCCTTGGTGAATACCTGGCCTGGATGCATTTGTTAAATATAACAAGAGGCAGGGCGTAGTGGCTCTCACCTATAATCCCAACACTTTGGAGGTGGAGAGGAGAGGATTACCTGAGCACAGGAGTTTGAGACCAGGCTGAACAACTTGGTGAGACCTCATCTCAACAATAAATAAGAAAAATTAGCTGGGTGTGGTGGCACATGCCTGTAGTCCCAGCTACTTAGCCCAAGCCCAGCAGGTTGAGGCTGCTGTGGCCATGTTCATGCCACTGCACTCTAGCCTGGGTGACAGAGTGAGACTCTGACCCAAAAAAACAAAAACAAAAAATAACAACAAGAACTAGAGCATTTTCTTTCTTTTTTGTGCACACACACGTATATGCTTTTTATTTATAAAAATAATACATGAAAACATTTCACTGTAAAAAAAAATCAAGTACCATAAAGAAAACAGTCCTTTTTACTGTCTTTTCCTCCATAGACGTAACTCACTGAATCCCATTGTTTCCTTCCCTTGATGCTCTCATTCTCTTTTTCTCCACAACACTCACCCTACCTACACTATATACAAAT
The DNA here is from genome assembly GCA_963574415.1 of Tarsius wallacei. NCBI lineage: Eukaryota > Metazoa > Chordata > Mammalia > Primates > Tarsiidae > Tarsius > Tarsius wallacei. Next base: position 11,063 of record CAUYQG010128247.1, read on the forward strand.
ATTGTTTCTACACAGGATACCACTAGGGCTGGGAGGGAGGGTGGGAGGAGGGATGAGGGGCACATGCCAACATGCTAGGTGCCAGGTACATTATCAGGTGGACAGAGGGCCTGCTAGAAGTCCAAACCTCATTTGCATACAACTTATGTGGTAAATCTTCACATGCACCCCACAACTCTAAAATAAAATAATAAAAAAGAAATACTGTTTTTTTGTTTGTTTTTTTTTTTGTGTGTGTTTTTTTTGAGTTGGAGTCCCACTCTGTCACCCAGACTGGAGTGCAGTGGCCGCTCCCAGCCACCGCAGCCTCAACCTGCTGGGCTCCGGCGATCCTTCCGCCTCAGCCTTCCAAGTAGCTGGAACTACAGGCACGCACTACCATGCCCAGCTAATTTTTGATTTATTGTAGAGATGAGGTCTCGCCAAGTTGCCCAGGCAGGTCTCAAACCCGTGGGCTCAGGCAATCCACTCACTTCGGCCTCCCAAAGCACTGGGATTATAGGCTGAGCCACCGAGCCCGGCCGAAATACTGTTTTTAAAAACATAAATGGAATCATTCTACACATCTTGTTCTACAAGACTTTTTCTTCCTCTAATTTAATGATAAGTTTCAGGGATCTTCCCATCGGTACATATAGGCCCACTTCATTCCTTCTGAGTATTGCATACCATTTCATGGGTTACGTGTACCATGATTTACTTAACTAGGCTGCCACTGAAGGAAATTTAAGTTGTTCCCACATTTTTGGCACACAAACATTGCTACTGTGTACTTACTTGCTAAGGCAATCATGTGGAGATGTCTAAGGATTTTTCCAGAATATATGACTAGATGTACAATTTCTAGGCAAGGCATTTTCTATATGCTCCCAGTACTGATGGAAGAAAGAAACACTTATGTTTCATAACATTTAAGTATTGCTTTTTTATTAATAAAAAAGATGAGGAAGTTGGTGGAAAAGCAATATTGATGCTGGAATAAGTCATTTGGTCCTACACAGAGTACCAGAGCAGAGACTTGTTTAGATCTTTCTCTAGGATAATCTATCTCTGTTGAATTCTTTACTCAACTGCCTTTAAATTGCATTCTGAAGGAATAGAAGGTTGAAGGGGGAAAAAAACAATTGAGAAATGATGAAATTTGCAGCAGTTTAGTGTAGTGCCTCATAACTTCAGTCCTTAAAATAGTCAACTTGTAAGTAAAATCTATAGCTTTTATTCTTTGTAAAATTTTACAATTCCAATGAAAGGAGATTTTAGGCTAGAAATCTACAAGTGACAAATGGAATGAGCCTCCAGAACCTAGAACATGCCTCCACTTCCCATCTGGCTTCATGAATAATGAGAATTGTTAACATGGTGAAACAACTGTAGCCTAGAAAGACCCAAAACAAAATGATCAACCCACATATTAATATGATGTAACAACTATAGCCTAGAAGAATTCAAAAGGAAACAACTAACATTTGTGCTATCTCTAGAGAATGCTTTCATTTTTTAAGATAAAGAGATTATTTCAAAATTAAATGTATACACACAAGATATAAAAGAAAAGGGAGCAAGGATTTGGAGGAATGAGAAAAAGCTAGTGATCTTCCCTTCTGAAAGACCAGATGGCAAATGCCAGTTGATGTTTATTTCATAAGGAACTTAATGAGAAAAGTAACAAGGTTGTCAATCTCATGTTATATTGAAAAAGAAAAGAAAAGTAAAAACATAAAAAAGAAATGCAACTCTGAATGTGTGGTTTTCAACAGCATGGTATGGTAAATGAATCCAAGAAAAAGTCAGGTCAATCTAGAGGTACTTTGTATAAGCACCAAATATTGGGTCTTAGTGCTATGACTAAACAATTTGCCAATAACCCAATTATTGCTAGGTAAGAAGGCTTTTACTTACTTAATAACCCAAGGAAACTTATTGAATCACTAATTCAAAACGGAAAAAAAAATCTTTTTATATTTGGCAATTAAGGCCAAGTGTTCCTCAAAATCAAAGGCTGACTATTTTAGAACTTTTTTCCCCTCTAAAAATCCAAACCATGTGGAGATTCCATCTGAAAGAATCTGAGGTATAAGGGTCCCTGTTGCAATACGCAAACGTCCTGATGTCTGCTCTGTGTCAGACACTGTCACTGTCACAGTCAGAACTTCAGCAGAAGTCCAAGTCGAGGGGGCATATGAATAAAATATCTCATCTCCAACGTGGCAACCCAACCATTGTATTTGTGTAAAGCTATGTAGTTAGTTTGGATAAATTCTTCATGGCTCATGAAGCAGGAGATGAGATTTTTTAATTACTGTTACTGGTGATTATATCCAAGTCATTTAGGTCAGTACTTTCTAAAGACTATTTTGCTGAATCATAGCCCCCAGAGATGCTCTGAGAAAAGGATTCTGAGGACAAATAATTTTGGGGAATGCTACGTACCACTGGAGAATCACAGTGCTCATTAGCACACTGAAAGTGCTGAGAAATATAGAAAGCAGTTTAATCTGGTTTAACCTAGTATTTCTCCCCAATTCATTGGTCAATATAACCCTTCAATGGAGTATCAGTGGGGCTTGTGCTCTGAGGAAAAGCCTCTGGGAGATGCTGATCTAAAGACCAGGTTGCAGGATGCAAATGTGGTGCTCTGTTTTAAAAAGTACCAGAGAGGTTAGCTCAGTCAGCAAAGACATAGGGAGGGGTCAAGCTCTTTAATCAAGAGCTTAAATGTTTGCCTCAAACACAACCAAAAACCATGACTGACTTGGAAGACCCTAATGAAGCAAAATGACCAACCATCTATCTACCTGTACTCCTGTGGTCCTGGCAGAAACTGCAGACAGTAGAGACCCACATACCCATGAGCTCCCTTGGCTGGGTCCATCCTCACATGCACAAACTTGTTGCACCTCAAGCTACCTAATACCACAGAGTATCTGTCCAAAATAACAATTTGAGTTTTGATATCATGGCTTTGGGTGTTTCTTCTGACAATAATTAATTCAGACAATATACTTTCCTTTGGAGTAATAGAGTATACCATATCATTAACACAGAGGAAGTTACTTGCTTTCCTCTTTACCATGGAAGAAGCACCTGCTTCCAAGGAGGAAAGAGCCCTATTAACTGGTTAGGTACGTGTGAAAAAGAAAGGGATACAGCCTCATTTTAAGATGCATATAGTGCTTTAAAAGTGCATTCTGCATGAATCTTGATTGGAACCTGGTTTGAGTAAACCAGCTGCTAAAGCATTTTGGGGTCAACCAGGTAAATATGAATATGGACTGGGTTTTATATCATATTAGGGAACTATTATTAATTTTGCTACATATATAATGGTCTTGTGATTAAGTAGAACATATATCTTATTTTTTGGAGATATATAATTAGGGGTGTCTATAATTTACCTTAATACCCTTCAGGAAAAGAAAAAGAAAAGGTAAAATCTAAGCTACTGTTAGGTGATGGCTATATAACTATGTGATATAACAGTTGTATCATTATACAAGTCGCTCAACTTCATTTATGTTTGAAAATGTTCAACATAAAAAGTAAACACACAAATGCATCTTACAAGCAAAGTTAAGTGAAGAAAGACAAGAGAACACATATATTATGATTCCTATTTCTTATATAAAGTTCAGAAACAGGCAAAACTAAATATAAGGTTTAGAGATGCATATCTCTAAGCTTTGGAATTACAAAGAAAAGCAAGGATGTGTTTACAATAGAATCAAGACAGTGGCTACCTCTGGTGGGGAGAGGAATTGCAATTACAAAGGTATCATCATATTAAAAAGGGGCTTCTAGGTGCTGACAGTATTTTACTTGTTTACTCGGGCAGTGCTCACTTTATAATCTTCTGTTTAATTGATGCTGATCCAATTTTCTCAATCTATGTTTTAATTTCCCAAATACAAAAACTCAAAGGACAGTCACATGAACTCTGCTTCTCTTTGTACTGTTGCAGTAGTCTCTGAAGGAGAATAAAACACTCTGCCAGTAAACTAACTCCCGTTAATGAAAGAAAGGGTGGGTATAAGGCAGTAAATGCCACAATAAGTCTTTTCCTAGTCGTTTCAAGTAGGTCAGACCAGAGTGTAGAGGGGTCACTCTTAACACTTGCTTGGTCTACTTCCAAGTCTCCAGAGAGCAAGACAAGAGCCTGAAGTTTTGGAGGAGGAAAGCTAGCAGAAAATTTTAGAGGTGAGTAATTTTATGGATTTGGAAAACAGGACTGCCTATTCTTGAAGTCCATCCTTAAAGTGATAAGTCAGAAGCAACTTAGAGAGATAGCTTTGCAAACAGCAGACTGCACATGCTTGGGAGTGAACCAAAGAAAAATTTATGTGACAATATGCAGACTCCATTTTCTCTGTCTCTACTGCAATCTGCAGAGGAAACTCCAAATCAAATTCGAACAGAGTAAATACCAGTTGTCTTTTCTGAGATCTACGTGATGCAAAAGAAATAATTCCTTCTCCATTTATTGGCCCCCTGTTATTGGAACACGGTAGAACGTGACTTAATAAAACTAAGATCTAAAAAAGAATTCACATTAAAGCCCCATCTACAACCTTCAGTTTATCCTTTCACCTATATGTCACCTATTGTGACAGACGTTTTCATTAAATGGGAAATAAGGTGACCTGTGGTGATAGAGAATATCACATATTGAAAGTGTTGATGTTAGAAACAAAGGCTCAATGCCCTGGGGCTTGCTTCTGTTACTTGCAAGAGGTTGTGTCATAACATCTAATTTTTTTTGGTGACTGTGTTTAGATCCACAATTCACATTTCCACTGTGTTCTCTGCTGTCTCTAACACGCAACACCCCCTCCCCCCAAAAAAAGAAAAAGAAAATTCATTGATGGAGAGCTAGTTAAGTGAGTTTCTCCTTCCAGATGTAGGAAGTATAATGGTTACTGTATTTCATTCCAGACACCTAATTATTATTGATCGTTTTATGATAGATGTGTATTGCCTAGGGCACTGGAGAATGGAAATCTGAAATCCTGCCCAGAACAGCCTAATACCCCAGCGACCACCTGTTACTCTAAAAGATAATAAGGCCCTTGTTCAAAGTGTTTTGTGGTGCCACATTAATGGAAATAAGCTTGCCTGTTTTTGCTTTTCTACTCATGGTTAGATCAAGCCAGCTGCAGCAAAGCCTTCAGAAGATAGTGTTAAGGTAGTTAAACTTTAAAAATCTGCTTTTCTGACTCTCTATAAGATGGAGAAAAACAGCAGTGTTAGATTAAGGGTTTTTATTTGTTCTTACTATCTACAGTCTGAACTAAAGTCAGCTAAAATTTTGAACCAAAATTTAAAAAATCATAACTGTACAGTTATGTCAGATGTCTACCCAGACGTAATATATTGCCTGAGAGGGGCGTTTTGTGTGAAGATTTTTCCCCATCACTGTTACAGTAACACTTGCTGTGTATTAGGAACCATACACTATGTGCTTTTCATGTAGTATTTTATGTCAGTCTCAAAGCAACTCTGGGAGATTGGCAGATAAGGATGTTATGCAATCTGCCCAAGATGCAGAGTTGAATCTGAACCCAGGCCATGTGATTCCAGTATGACATTGTACTGCCCTCCCAAGCCTTACAAGCTAGGAATATGCCCCACTGTTTGTCAAGCCTGTCTGTAAATGAACAAACTTGTACAGATAAGCTATAGTGTATATGTATAATTTTGTGTGTGTGTATGCCCTCTCCTGGGCAGAATTTTGGTTTGATGTATTAGTCTGCTAGGGCTGCCTAACAAAATACCACAGACTGACTTAAGCAATAGAAATTTATTTTCTCACAGTTTAAAGACAAGAAGTCCAAGATCAAGATCAAAATGGTGGCCCTTTTGGTTTTTGCTAGGGGCAGTCTTCTGGTTTGTAAACAGCTGTCTTCTTGCTCATAAGGGCTTCCCTTATTTTATGTGCTTGGGGTGGGGAAGAGGGAGAGGGAGGGAGAGGGGGAAGGGGAGGAGGAGGAGAGAGAGGGAGAGAGAAAGAAAGAGTACACTTTCTGGTGTCTCTTCTTATAAGGACACTAATCCTATCAGATTGGGTCCCCACCCTTATGACACATTTAACTTTTTATTTTATTTTATTTTTAATTTTTTTGAGTTGGAGTCTCACTCTGTTGCCCAGGCGATCCTTCCGCCTCAGCCTTCCGAGTAGCCGGAATTACAGGCACGCACTGCCATGCCCGGCTGATTTTTTGATTTATTGTAGAGATGTTGTTACTTCTTTCTACAAAATACAGCCACACTGTGGGTTGGGTCTTCAACATATGAATTGGGGGAGAGGGACACAAACGTTTAGCCCATAACACTTACAAACTGTGATCACTTCTTATACCATTTTATGAAGTTTAGCAGTTAATTGTCATCGAATGAGATTTCACATAGGAACCAAGCACATGGCCTTGCACTAAAACTCACATCAGCTGTGACTGTTCTTATTAGCACTCTCCAAATTTAGGAAAATATTAAACTATCCAGAGGAAATGGTAAGCCACAAATTCATAATTTAAGTCTTCTTTCATATGTGTTTGATAAAGTATTATCCATGTTTAGGAAGACAAATATCTGCTCAGTTACTTCTCAAGAGTCATTTCAAGTAGCCAGAATGATACAAGGAAGAAATATGCAGATTTGCTGTGGATTCTGATACCTATTCTTGAAGTACTGAGCTACATCAAGATATTTACCCTAAAGTAGAATAGACATGCTATGAGGATGAAGAGTATTAATATCTGCTTTTTAAAAACAGATAACCAACTGATTAAACGTCATTTATTTTACAGATCTTTTCTCATCACAATAGTTAACTTTGACTTAATTCAAGTCAAAATTAGGTGATTCAAGTCAAATTAATTCATGTCGAACGTAATTCAAATAAAAAATTAGGTGATTATATGTGTGTGGATCTAAATCTAAACACTTTCTTCTTTTCCACTGTGTCTTCACCTATCCTGCACCTGTATCACATTGTTTTAATCACTGTACCCTTATAAATTAGACTTGCCATCTAGTAGCATATATCCTTTAACTTGGTTCTTCACCTGTCCTTGCTATTCTTGTCCTGAATTTCCACACATATTTTAGAATTAGCGTATCTATCTCCATGATAAAAACCTACTGGTTTTTAAATTGGCATTACATTGAATCTAGAGATCAATTTGGGAAGAACTGATGTCTTGATAATATTGGTACATTGCTTCATTTATTTATTTTTCCTGATGTAGTCATAAATGCTATTTAAAAGTTATTTTTCAATAATTATTGCTGGTATACAGCAATGCAATTTAGTTTTATATATTGACCCTATATTCAGGGACCTTACTCAATTCACTTAGTTCTAATAGTTTATCAGTAGATCTTACTGTATATTGTAGGTACCACATTTATGTCATTCACAAATAATGGTCTTTATCTATTGCTTTTCAATCTCTAAACCTTTATTACCATTATCTTCCCTTCCTTTACTTCCCTAGCTAGGTCTTCTGGTGTCATGATGAACAGAAGTGGTAATAACAGTCCTTTTCTTGTTCTAGTCTCAGGAGAAAATATCTCACTATTTCACAATAAAGTTTGTTTCTGCTGTGGGGTCTTTTTATTTTATATCAGAGTTTAGAAGTTCTCTATTTCTACCTTGCTTAAAGTTTAAAACATAAATAGACATTGCATTTTTATTTATTTTCAGTTTTTTTTTTTTTTTTAGAGATGGGGTTTCCCTCTGTCACCCAGAAGGAGTGTAGTGGTGCGATCACAGCTCACTACAGCCTTGAACTCCTAGGCTCTAGTGATCCTCCTGCCTCAGACTCTCGAGTAGCTGAACTACAGGCATGTACCATCATGCCTGGCTCAAATTTTATTAAATTGTATCTACATCTATGAGTTGATCATAAGGATTTTCTCCTTATTCTGTGAATAGTATGAATAATATTGATTGATTTTGAATATTAATCAACTTCGCATTTACAGGATCAATCTAACTTTTGTGATACATATCCTTTTAAATGTATTATTAGATTCAATTTCCTAATAACCTATATAAAGTTTTTATGTATACATAATAAGGGATATAAGCTTGCATTCAATTTCCTGATATTCTATATGTTTCTATATGTACATAATGAGAAATATTAGCCTATAATTTTTCTGTCATATAGTGTCTGTATTATGTTATGGAATCAAATTTATGCTAAACATTTAAAACAAGGTGAAGTCTTTCCTTCTTTTCTATTGCCTGAAGTCAGTTTAAGACTAGAATTATTTCATTGTAAAATATTTGAAAGAAGTCATTAGTAAAGCAATTCGTGTCTACAGTTTTCTTTTGGCAAAGGTTTTTAATTACCAACACAATTTATTCAATAGATATAGTAGTCATTGTGTTTTCTATTTCTTAGAGTTGGTTTTTCTTCCAACTCTAAGAAAATGTTTAAGTAATTTATAAATGCCCCTTCCTATTCTGCACACTAAGCATATTTTGTTTTGTTTTGTTTTCTGTCTCAGCCTTCTCCTCTTGCAGGACAAGATGCTTCAGTCAGAAACAGGACTAGGTTTGGCTGTACTGCACCCAAGCATATGTCAGTTAATGATAAAAACAATGTGGCCAGATGTCCATGATCTTCAAATAGGAGAACTGAATTATTAATCTGTATTAGAAAAAAATTAACCTTTAGTGCCTGCATACTATCCCTGAAAAAAAAAAAGTCCCAGAATATGTAAGTGGCAGAATTGTGAATTAAACACAGTTTAATGCAATTGAAAAAACTGAAAAACAAGCACTACAAAAAGAAAAAAGAGGAAATCTCATAAGGTATGCACTAGAGAAGAAAAGCCTAGGAGCACAGAGCAACTCAAAGCTTCCTTGAGGCATTCTTGTTTTTATCAACACCATCAGTTCTCACAGTTAGGACAAGGCATTACTTCCTTCAGTGAATGTTCAGACTCCGCTTGTCTTTGGTGATCACAGCTTCTGAGTTTTGTTTCTAATGGGTTTTTTCACATTTCTTTTGAAGTAAATGCAGCACGCAGGGTAGAAGCTGACAAACAGGCAATACTTAATTCACACACACAAAAAAATAGCAGACATCATTTTCATTTGCTTGAGAATGGACCTTTATGACATCATAGATGGGAAATTTGTTCCATAATATTATCCAGCAGTTTCTCATTTCTAGAGATTGATGCCCAGTTCATTTGAGTTAGGCTGCTCTGAGTAAAGTTCTGGATCTAGGCAGCAAATTCAGATTCTGACTCTTGGTACAAGCTTGGCTGGAGTTAGTGAGGGGATAATGTATTTGGCCATGGTACTCATGGCAATCCAGCTGATCTCAATGGTGTTCAAAGGCAAATGCAAACCATCAACACAATTTTTTCTTTCTGGCAAATTCATAAAAGGGACTGTGCTGGTCCTCATCAGGTTAATAGAAAATCTTGCCCAAGTTTATGTTATACACAATTTTACAGGAACAAGTGATGGAAATAAATCAATCAACTTGATTTTTTTCCCCTCATTAAAACATCCTTTCACCTGATAGAACTAAACAGATCAATGAATTACTGTGAAACTATTAAGAGAGAGGCTAAAGAGAAACTGTGTCTGGACTGTGTCACATGCTGTGTCAGAACTGTTAGTTCAGTGATACCATCAATTTGGTTTTTGTGTGTGTGGGTTCATCATTTTTATGTATGTATGTGTATATGTATTTATATTTCAATAGCTTTAGTGGGTACAAATAGTTTTGGGCCTGGACTTTAAGCATACCCTCCACCTCCATTTGCGTACACTTGACCTGATAGGTGATTATTAGTCCCCTCCCCCTTCTCCTCCTCCCCCTTCGGAGTCTCCAGTGTCCATGATACCATTCTCTGTGTGTTTGGGGATACTTGGTTTAGCTTCCACTTATAAGTGAGAACATGTGGTGTCTGGTTTTCTGTTTCTGTGTTAGTTCACTTAAGATGATATTCTCCAATTCCATCCAAGTTGCTGCAAAAGACATTTTTTCATCCTTTTTGATAGCTGAATAGTATTCCATAGTATAAATATATCACATTTGCATTATCTACTGATCGGCTGATGGACATTTAAGTTGGTTCCACATCTTTGCAATTGTGAATTGTGGTTTGATGAACATATGAGTGTGGGTGTCTTTTTTATACAACAACCTCTGTTCCTTTGGGTAGATATTTAGTAGTGGGACTGCTGGATCAAATGGTAGATCTACTTTTAGTTCTTTGGGAAGTCTCCATAATGATATCCATAGAGGTTGTACTAATTTATACTCCCATCAACAGCCATCAGCTTACTTTTTAAAAATATTGTGGTAAAATGCACATAACACAATGTACATCTTAACCACCTATAAGTACACAGTAAAATAGTGTTAAATATATTGACATTGTTGTGCCACTATCTCTAGAACTTTTTTATCTTGCAAAACTGAAACCCTGTAACCACTAAACAATAACTTTTCATTTCCACTCCACTCCCCAACTTCTGGCAACCACCATTCTATTCCTTGTCTCTATGAACCTGACCACATTAGGCACCTTGTTAAGTGCAATAATACAGTACTTGTCTTTTTTTGTGACTAGCTTATTTCGCTTAGCATAATGTCCTTGAGGGTCATCCATGCTGTACAATGTGTCAGAATTTCCTTTCTTTTTAATGCTGAATAATATTCCATTGCATGTGTCTACCACATTTTGCTTATCCATTCATCTGTCGATGGACTCTTGGGTTGCGTCCACCTCTTGGCTTTTGTGCATAAATACTGCTATGAACATGGAGAGGCAAATTTCTCTGAGATCCTGCTTTCAATTCTTTTGGATATATACCCAGAAGTAGAATTGCTGGATCATATGGTAGTCCTATTTTTACATTTTTGAGGCAATGCCATACTGCTTTCCATGGCAGCTGTACCATTTTCTGTTCCCACCAACAGTGCACAGTTCTTCCACCAACACTTTTTTTTGTTTAACCATCCTAATGGATATGAGGTGATCCATTTAGTTTTAATATGTCAAAACTCAAGGATAGGGAAATTATAAGAATTAGACCTACAATATTTGGCTATGCATTTAAATGCTCTTTAAAAGTTGCCATTTCTTTAACTCAGGGCACAGAAATGATAATGTCACAAACTAAGAACCTCCTGTGATCTCTTGGGATTATAAGACTTTTAAAAACTTCTGTGCATAAGGAAAGCGAGGACAGATTTTGTGGGAAGGATGAGTAAGTTAGGGGGAAAGTTTACTTTTTTTTTCAGGGAAAGAAAGAAAGGTTTTTATTATTGTTGTTTTATTTTTATTTCCAAAATAGAGACTTATTTAAAAATATCTTTATAAATAATAAAGGAAAGTAGCTTTATTGAAAATATTTGTATCTTTCTCTATCGTGTGTGATGAAGGTTTTTAGGTGAGCCAATCAATGCTTCCAGCTATATGAGAAAACCTGGCTAGCTGGTACATATTTGGTCTCTTTCTCTCAAGTGCCACTGGGGACTGAAACAATGCTGTTCTTTGAAGTTCAATTCCTCAGATGAAAGTTTTTTAGGAACACAAAGGTAGTTATACGGATTCCGTAACTCTTCTAGTTCCATGATTCAAATAGATAGAAAACAGAATTATAATGGAAAAAAGAATTAGTCTTTGAATATGCAGACCAGGTATTGGTAAGCTTTTTGTGTACAGAACCAGATAGCCAATACTTCAAGCTTTGCAGGCTATCCTGTCTCTGTGGACATAACTTAATTCAGCTACAGCAGCCACAGACAGTGCACAAATGAACAAAGCTGTCTGTGCACCAATAGAACTTTATTTATAGAAACAGGAAGTGGAATGGATTTGGCCCATAGGTCATAGTTTGTTAACTCCTGTTGTAGAAGACCCAAGAAAAATAACTTTGAAAAATTAGATTTTTCTCATAAGTAGAAGTAAGAAGAACAAGTCTTCAAACTCTGGCAAATGGCAAAATCCTTTTGATGTGATCAAAGAAATAAGTATAAAACTGCGGCTTTCATATAAAAAAATTACTTCATGGCTCCATGCCATGTTCAAACTTCTGATTTTTGATCTAAAAAATTCAAGATGGTTGAAAATCAATGTAACCTTGGACCTAGCTCTTTCTCACAAAATAACACTTGACTTGAGAAAGAAGAAAATATCAATGGACAGCCAGAAAGTGCATCTTAAAAAAAAAAGTCACTAATCCAATGCTCACTGTTGGCAAGCAAATGACTTTACTCACCAGCACACAATTGGAGACTCCAAGTTTACCACTGGAAGGGCATGCTCCTCCTCAGTGAGTGGCTGAGTCAAGGCACCTCTGTCACCTATCACACCCCCTTGAAGTTTCTTCCAAGTTGTTGACAAAGACTCTCTCCTTGACCAAACTCTAGTCAGGGTTCTCTGAACTTTCTTCTCAACTAGGCCTCAACTTTGGCCTATAAGAATTACAAATTTCAGCACAAATGATTTCATTTACCTTCCACATTAAGAGACTTAAACAATAGCATAGTTTCTAGTAGTTCAAAGCCTTGTCCCTATGAAGATAGTCCCAGTTTTCTTAAAAAGCCTGCCTGAGAAAGCACAAGGCTGCCAAAAGAATTTGCTGTTTGTTCTAGCCAACCCCTAACAGTAGGCCCCTGACCTCCTTTTTTCTAGAGCATTTGCTTTAGAAAACTTTACAATTGTAAATCCTTTTTCTGTCGTTTTGAGATGTATATGAATTTTCTACCACCCAGGAACGTCTTTCTCGTCTTTCTCCAGAACATGGGAGCCATCCCTTTGAAATGTAATCATCAAGAAGGACAGAGCCCCCATCTCCCAATCTCTGTGGGAGGGTAGGAGCCTAGCTTCTGCAAGCACCAGTTGGCACACACAGATTTCCTAATCACACTTCTGAAAGTCCTTTAGTACTCTTCCTTTAGCACGCCCAGTGTTTAAAAGGCCACCTGTCTGGTTTCCATGGAATTGAGCTCATGTTATACTGGGGTCTCTCTTAATGCAGTAGTATTGAATAAAGTCTGTCTTACTGCCTTTCATTAGCATCTGGTTCTTTGACAGTAGTTGCCATTCCACAGTGCCTTGAGGGGAAATGGCTCCATCGTTAAAGCTTGCTTCCAAAAGAGTCAGAACTCCCTCCCCTAATTTTCCTTAGCATGTCTTGATATACGTCACCATTCCCATTCCAGGAGACCCAAGCAGACCTTCATAGCCATACCTAACAGACAGATATTTGTCTCTCCTGCCTGGAATCTGCCCTCTCAGTTTTGGATTTCTGGAGAAATAGGACTCTCTGATGAATGACGTCAGGAACAGCCTCATCCATTGCCATTACCAGTGCACAAGGTCACAGATCACCTGAGCAGTATAACCGTATCTTACTATGATACTATGCCATGGTATTCGAACAACAGGAATTACCAAACACAGAAACTTGAATGCTATTTTTATTTTAGACAACAGGGTCGAAAAAGGTATATAGATAAATTAATCCAAAAAGTTTAACTTTCAAAAATACCATAATTTTATGTAGAATCTCTGAATTAAGATGACTTATATACAAAACCATTTTACTTAGTCATTCATTTGTCCACTTACCAAATACTGAGCATCTTTATAATTAAGACAATAGACTTACTTTAGGTAGTAGGCACATTTCATTAACTCCATTCCTAAGTACATCTTGAAAAGTTACTTTTTGTCTTCTGTACTTAACCAAGCAAAAAACAGAATAAAACCAAATAAACCAAAATTGAATGGTTCATGTTTGCTTCCAGGCTTTGAAAAGAACCTTGCACATCCTTGGCAGAAAAGACGAATTAACTTGGCTGCCTTACTGGTTAATTTGCCCATAATACCCTCCACACATAGTTTTTTCCCCATAACAAAATACAAGCACACCTTGCTTTCTTGTGCTTTGCTGTATTGTGCATCACAGATACAGCATTTCTTACAAATTGAAGGCTTGTGGTAATCCTGCATAGAGCAAGATTTTTGGCACCATTTGTCCAATAGCATGTGCTCATTTTGGGTCTCTGCATTACAGTTTGGTAACTCACACAATATTTCAGACTTTTTCATTATTGTTATATCTGTAGGGTGATCTGTGATCAGTGATCTTTCATGTTACTATTGCAACTGTTCTACATAAGATGAAGAACAAAATAAATTTTAACACACGAATGATGAGAAAATAAGACAGCCTTATTGCTGATATGAAGAAAGTTTGAGTGCTCTAGATTAAAGATCAAAGCAGTCACAACATTCCCTTAAGCCAAAGCCTAATCTAGAGCAAGGTCCTAACTCTCCTCAATTCTATGAAGACTGAGAGAGGTGAGGAAGGTGCAGAAGAAAAGCCTGATGTTACCAGAGGTTGGTTCATGAAGTTTAAGGAAAGAATTCATCTCCATAACATAAAAGTGAAGCAGCAAGTGTTGATGGAAAAACTGCAGCTAGTTATCCAGAAGAGGCAGCTTCACTGATGAAGGTAGCTACACTAAACAACAGACTTTCATGTAGATGAAACAACCTTTTATTGGAAGAAGATGCTAACTAGAATTTCATAGTTAGAGAGGATAAGTAAATGTCTGGCTTCAAAGCTTCAAAGGACAGGCTGACTCTTTTGTTAGGGGCTAATGCAGCTGGTAACTTTATGGTGAAGCCAGAACTCATTTCTCATTTCAAAAATCCTAGCACCCTTAAGAATTACACTAAATCTACCCCGCTTGTGCTGCATCAGTGAAACAACAAAGCATGGATGACAGCACATCTGTCTATAGCATAGTTTACTAAATATTTTAATATCACCATTGAGACCTACTGCTCAGAAAAAAAGATTCCTTTCAAAGTATTATTGCTCATTGTCAATGCAACCTGGTCATCCAAGAGCTCTGAAGGAGGTATACAAAGAGATGATTGCTATTTTCATGCCTGCTACCACAATATCCATTCTGCAGCCTATGGATCAAGAAGTAATTTTGACTTTCAAGTCTTATTATTTAAGAAACACATTTTGTAAGGCTATAGCTGCCATAGATAGTGATTAATCTGATGGATCTGGGCAAAGTAAATGGAAACTTTCTGGAAAGGATTCATTATTCTAGATGCCATTAAGAACAATTGTGATTCATGGGAAGAGGTAAAAATATCAACATTAACAGGAGTCTGGATGAAGTTGATTTCAACCCATTCAATTTTGAAAGGTTCAAGTCTTCAGTATAAGAAGTAACTGCCAATGTGGTGGAAATAATAGCAAGAGAACTAGAATTAGAAGTGAAGTCTGAAGTTGCAGCTGAATTACTGTAATCTCATGATAAATTGAATGAGTGAGGAGTAGCTTCTTAAGAATGATCAAAGAAGGTGTTTTGTTGAGATGAACTCTACGCCTGGTGGAGATATTGTGAACATTATTGAAATGGCAACAAAGTATTTAGAATATTACATAAACTTGGTTGATAAAGCAGCAGCAGGAGTAGAAAGAACTGACTTCAATTTTGAAAGAAGTTCTACTGTGGGTAAAATGCTATCAAACAGCAACCGTGTCAGTCCACAGCCATCGACATCGAGGCAAGACTCTCTACCAGCAAAAGGATTACAACTCACTAAAGGATTGTTAGCATTTTTTAGCAATAAAGTATTTTTAAACTAAGGTATGTACACTGTTTTTTAAAGACCTAATGCTATTGTACACTTAATTGCTACAGTATAGTATAAACATAACTTTTATATATACGGGGAAACAAAAAAATTGTATGACTTGCTTTATTGCAATGTTCCCTTTAATTTGGTGATGTAAAATAGAATCTGCATTACCTCCAAAGTGTGTCCTAAATAGTAATCATCATCACTATATCATCAACTACAAGGCCACAATTAGACACGTGCTAAGTATTTGTTACAAGCATGACGTGGAGAACAGTAGGAGGCCATGGGTGTTTGCAGAATGTCCAGTCTTAATGAGGGCACAGGGCTCTTGAGAAAGCTGATAAGCTGAGGGCCATGTGATGAGAAAAAGTAGTGGCAGCTATTGGATCAGAGGAGGGAGCAGTTCCCATGGGCAGGTGACACCAGGCAGGGCCTGGGCTGGGACTGGACAGGAAGGTAGAATTCAGCTCCATGATAACCTGAGTCAGGAAGCTCCACTAGTTAATCAGAACTAGAACAAAGATCTCAACCAGTTCTTCACCAAATTATTGTAACCTTTCTGAGTTATGAATTCTGAAAGTTTCTTTTGAGTGGATCAGTGACTACATCCCTACTGTAACAGATAAACCTGATGCCCGGGATGTCAATCTATCTCCAAAATTTCAAGTCTATTTATCTGTCATGCAGTAAGAGGTAATTTGGATTTATTTTCTTGGAGGAGGCTCTAGCATGCACCATACAATGGTCCTTGAAAAGGAAACTGGAAGGAAGGAGATTAGGAAACATCATGAAGGTCAGATTTTTGAATGACAGCTGAGTTCAAACTTCTTTTTCTAAACTTCTGGCTTTGTGGAAGTTCCTTTCTACATCAATAAAAGAATAGGAAAGGATTAAGGGAAGGTTATGCTTGTGTTTGCAGTACTATCAAATCATTAAATTGCATCTTTTGAGATACTTACTGGGTCTACCCAACCATTCTGAGTGAGCTTTTAAAATATTTTAACTAGTATTTTCAAATCAGAATGCCACCTGTTATTTATCAAATTAAATGAAGGGAAAAATCTCTCAAAATTTTAAATAGGATTTTGAAACAGGAAAATATATTAGCAGAAGGAATTTAAAAATAATGTTGCTCTTGACTTCTATTGAGAGTTATAGAAGTTAAATGTAGTACCTACGTCTTTTCTTTTGTAATACAAGTCAGTTTTACAGGAATACCAGAACAGGTCTCACTAGCTATAATTTCCTCCATGAGGGACTCAGCCCAAACCAGAGGCTGACCCTGCCAGCTCCAGTGACCTTACCTTTCAGGGTAGGATTTTGCATCACCTAGGAAGGGCAACCACACCTCAACTATCTGCTCCGCTTCAAGTCGGTGAGCACATTTTGAATAAGTTATCTTTAAATCTCATTCGTTCTTTCTTTCAACAGTTTTTGCTTTGTTTTTAGCACATCCTATGCCCTAGGTACAGAAGCAGGCATCAGAGATAGAGCAGTGAATAAGACACCTAATCTGGTGTTACAAATGCCAGGCAAATCAGGGCTGATATTGCTCTGCTCAAGTGTTCTGATTCTGGTACCCAGGTTTCAGTAATTCAGTTCATTTCTTCATTTCATTCTTAAACTCCCTATTCTTAGGGACTAAAATTCTTCTATTTTTTATACGTTTGCTAAGGATTTTTTTCCTAAGGATTTTGCTAGGAATGCAATCATGTACTTGAATCTAAAGGCCTGTGGCTGAATCTGCAGGATAAATCCCCAACCTTGACTACTCACCCACCTATATTGTACTCTAACTGCTTGTATTCAGGCAACTTCCCATTCTCCTAATCATGTGAGCACAGGATTTTCTATATTAAGTCTCTTTTGCACTGAATTTAAGTGACATCTCAACCATGATGGAGAGGTTGACAAGGGTCTGCTTTGGGCTTGGGGAGGAAGTAGTATTATCTTCTGAATGAATTAGGATACCCAAAGGAAAATGTATTATGGTCAACTGAATATATTTGAAGAAATGATGAGAAATCACTAGAAAAGAAACCACCAAACAGAGTTCAGTATAAAATCAAAAGAGGGAATTGGCTTCCTAGAGAAAGAAATTAGATGAGAAAAAATAAAGGGTCAAGGCCTGAGTTTTAGAGACAATCAGAGAGATAAGGCCAGAAGAAAAAATATTCAGTGGAAGCCATAGGGAAAAACAGTTGTCAGAAACTGGGCTTGAACATATTCTAGGTTAGAATATTTTATATGAGGAATACTACCACTAGCCTATTTCATGCAAGGGCTGTGTAACTATTTTGCACAAAACATTTAGTAGGAGTTACTGTATCACCAGTAAAAGTATAGTTTTACATTTTAAAAGTTCATTTTAAAGTTACTTTCATTTCCTAACTTGTATAGCTGAGAAAAGGCATTTTAATTTTCCAAGTAAGGAAAGTACACACTCAAAACCTTGTATGGAGACCCCACTTATGACAAATGCCTGCAACTGACTTATTCAGATATAGGGAAAACACAGAGTTTTCATTTACTATCAAGACTCCAAAGATAAGAAATAGATTTGTAGAGGAAAAAAGGGTTAAAAAATCTAAATCTCAGCTTACAAATTTGGGGTGGGGATTTGACAGAACTAGCTTCATTTTAAAGCCTACCAGGCTTTGTTAATTTAGAATGCACCTAAAAAGATTATTTTGCAATGCACCTGTACAAACTGCAGGTTGGATGAGTTTTCTAATGAGGGTATTAAACTATTTTCAAACCTCACACTATAAATTTATTTTAAAAGTTCAGTTAAAATTTTAATTTGACTCAATGGAAATGCAAAATTTATATTGGGCTCATGGTTGCTTAAGCAAAAATATGCAAGGAAAAAAAGTTCTCTAGACTGTGAGTTAAAGCTAATGAAGAAAAAGTCTTCCACACTGTGTCAATAATTTTTTCCCCAATTCAGAGAAACCACTGGAAGAGTGGGTGATCCGATTAAATTAGAGGATGATTCTGAAACTCAATATTTTTCTTTTTATTGTTGTATTTTAAGCTAGAGGGATTTCACTGTTATTACTGATTAAAGATAGATTTAACAAATTTTCTTCCTCAATGTGAATCCAGGAATTACTTCAAAATGCTTTCCAGAGTTTTAAGTCACCATAGCATTTACTTATCACATCACATAGTCAAGATTCTAGTTAGCAGGAAGCCAAAAAGCAAAAGAGCCTCCAGCACGCATAGCACAAATCATGTATTAAAACTCACCCAGTAAAATCATTTTGAGAGCTCCCCAAGCTCCCACTCCAAGCTAGTTTACTTTAATTTTAGTTACAATTTAAATAGGCTTTGTAATCTGCTTTCCCAGCCTATACCCGCTAAGAAACATAAATTAGAAAGCAAGAGGTCAGCTGACAGGAGATGGAACAGCTCACAGAAATGGAGATGGGGGAGGGTAATTTAAAGCAAAAAAGACTAAATCCTCCTACATCCTTTATTAGCCCCTGTGAGCATCATTATTTTGGGTCTGACATAGTAAGAAACATTTTAATAAGGACCCTGAAGCATTAAGAAAATATAAAACTAGGTTTACTTTACTCTAAGGAGAAATAGGAAAGTACACATTTTAAAGACACGTCTATTGAAGACTGATTAAAAAATTCTTTAAGGCATTTAAAAGAGCTGGTCCTTTGTTAAAAACAGAACATCTAATTTCCTAATGCTTTATGAAGCATTATATTTCCATAATGATGTAAACTGACATAATTCATATGGAGACATGATTATCCATAAAGCTGTAACACTGTGTGCCTGATTAAAATATCAAAGAAATTAACAATTTAATAAAGGTGGATTGATGCTACCATTTTCTAAGCACTTCAGTAATTTTAACATATATTTTCTGAAGTTCAGAATGATGATTTTTTTCAGCGATGAAGCCAGAACATAGTTTTCCTTAATTCTACAATACTATGCCCTTTAAAGCCTAGTTCATTTAAATCCAGATTCCAAAAGGCCAGTGACAGTTAAAATTTTTGGCAGCTGTCATTAAAGTGATCTGCCTTCAGAGAGGAAGAGAATACTTTGAGGGTCCCACATAATCTCTTCTTAGTAATGTCTTCTTGGTCAAATGTGAAAGAATGGAAACATGACTCCAATTAAGCTGTAATTTGCATAAACCATCCAACTGAAAGACAAGGCAAAGTCTAGTAGAAAAAAGTAACCACCAGGGCTGTCAAGTACAATGTACCTCCTATCCACAATTTTGTGGATATACATCACTTTAAATTCTTTAAGTTATAAATATAGTTCATGTGTCTTCATAGCATATGAATTTATGGTAAATATCAAAGAGTAGTAAAATGAAATATTTTTTGAATGTATGAGAGGTCAATATTTTTCTATTCCAACCTCCTGAGAAACAGGTTTCAGGAGCGCATATGCTCAAGGTTAACTCTTAGCAAAGTGTGCAACTAAGACCAAAAGCTAAACTCTAACTCTAACCATAAGTCAACCCCATCAATGTTAGATGCATATTAACACACTGGATGCAAAATTCTCTTACTTTGCATTTTCATATTCGAGTCTTCTTATTTCCTAAAAATAATCCAATAGGCATTTCATATGGAACTTACATCAAGGAGTCAGGTGGAAGAAATGCAAAAGGAAAAAGGAACTTGGCTGGATGCAGTGGTTCACACCTATAATCCCAGCACTTTGGAGGCTAAGGCAAGAAGACTGCTTGAGCCTAGGAGTTAAAGATCAGCCTGGGCCACATAATGAGACCTCATCTCAACAAAAAATAAAAAAAAATTAGCCAGGCATGGTGGCACATGCCTGTAGTCCTATTTACTTGGGAGGCTGAGGCAAAAGGATCATCTAAGCCCGGAAGGTCAAGGCTGTGGTGCAGCTGTGACTGTGCCACTGCACTTCAGCGTGGGTGATAGAGTGAGACTCTGTCTCAAAAAAAACAAAACTAAAAAACCAAAAAAAAAAAACAAAAACAAAATACATTTGCAGTAGTTACTACTTAATAATTTTTCCAGGTAGTCAATATCTGTCAAAACCTAAAAAACTTCTAGCCAGATGACTGACTTCTATAGCCAATTTCCATATGATTCATGGAAAATAATGTCATTGTTTGCACATGTACAGAATACTTAAAGAAACTTTGTTCTATGCCCCCAACTACAGCCCCTCCTACAGATTGAAAGGGCAAAAAAGAACACTGAAGCATCTCTCCTGTGAATCAAATGGGCATCCAGAAGAATGTGCTGCTGCTGAAAGGGTTAAGAACACGACACTCCAAAAATATGCCACTTTGGCATATTGACTATTTTGAGTTAAAAGCACTTGAAAACAGCAGGTACACAAAGACAATTCTGACCTTTCTCGACTTCTTAAAAGCAGGAGATAATTTCCATGTGAATGATGTTCTCCTTATACCCAAAGGAAAGTATTATCATCAAGGGCAATCAATACAAACCAATTGTATTAAACTAACTCTTACCTTCCTAGTCACTTTTCCACCATATTAACTACCCTAACCCAAACCCCTTTGTCTTGTCACACTTTCACAATTTACCACTTTGATCCAATTAAGTATAACAATGTTAATCTCTAACTGTGTCTGTAGGTTTTCATTTCCTTATAAAGGCTCCTACACCATGTAAAACTTGTATTAAACATATTTGCATGCTTTTCTTATGTTGATCTGTCTTATATTGATTTAATTCTCAGTCCTAGCTAAAAAACTCTAAAATGGTAGAGGTGAAATTCTACAGTGCATATAGCAAAGTTCTGACATTTGATTAGGAGCACAGATTCTGTAGTACAATAGACCTGAGCTCAAATTCCATATTCACTATTTATTAGGTGTGTGACCCAGCACTTCTTCCTGAACTCTCTTTGAGCCTCAGTTCCCTTGTTGGAAATCATGACATTTTGCACACAAGGTAGCAGGATGTTTAGATGAGCCCAAATATGCACTTAACGCATGGTGAACATTCCGCCTGAATCCTTTGGTGCTATCACACTATTCAGTTCAGGGCTAAGAGGCTTGTTCAAGGTTATTCCATTTTTTAGTGAGAAGGGCTCAGTCTCTTGGTGAAAACCAGTCATTCATTCTGCTAACCTGGAGAGGTTTATCCAACATTTAGCATGTTTTTATTAGCAAGAAATATTTTATGGGTATCTGTGGTTTAGATCTTTCTTGCACATTTTACTAATCAAGTAACTACAGTCCTTCCTCTTTCCTTGCCTCCTCTTCTTTTTCTTTCTGCCCTTCGAAAACATTTGTTTGGCTCTTACTTGGTTCCAGAGACACTGACGTGTGTAGCTACTTAAATATAATGCAGTGAAGTATTTTCATAAATTAGTGGGTTAAGATAAATTCTAATTTACACAAATATACACACAGCCAATTCAATGATACCATTTGAGCCCTTTTTTCTTGTTGCATGGTTATTTTGTCTGAGTCCCAAGAAGAAAATTTTATTTGAGTAAAATAATGTTTTAAAATATTAAATTCTTAATATTAATTGCTAACTGGGCACAGATGTACAACCTGGACATCTCTCATGTGGAAATATCTTCATACAAAAGGCATTTTTTTTTAACTTGGACTATGTTCAAAATATTTTTTAAATCACAAGAAATATTGCCATTAAATACTGGGGATTTCTAATTTAAATCCTTTACTACAGAGTGAAATTTTTATGGATTTTGGAGTGACAAATTCCTTCCTTTGTCGGAGGAAGAAATAAGATGAAGTCATATGAGTAGCAATTATAAATTACTTGTCAGTAGGCTTTTTCCACTGAAGCTAGCACTAAAAATGACTAAGAGGTAGAACAACCTCAAAAAAGCTGCTGGTCTTAAAAACAGAGAAAAGAAGGCTGCAAAAAAAAAAAAATTGTGGAATAGACTGCCACAATGCTTACAAGTTACAATCTCAGAAGACACATACAAATTAGAGCAGAACAGGTACATAGGCGTTTTCAAGAAAATCCCTTTTAAGATCATCTAAAACTTCCACTATAGCAGGAAATAATTATAGTCAATTCTTGTTACTCTCGGTCTGGCTCCATTTCTCCACTAGGAAGAGTTGGTTTTCAACTTTCTCTGTTTGTTCAGTAATTCATCTGCTTCCCAGCTTTAAACATTTGTTGAGTTGCTGCTCTGCTTTTGTCTCTTCTGTTGCTCTTGTCCTAGTATGTTCATGCCTATATGCTTCCTTAATATTGTTTTACTGTGCTTTAGGAGGGAATGGAGACAGTTTTGTGTTCAAAATGCTACCTGGACATTCTTAGCTTGCATTTCAAGATTTGGGTTTTGTTAAGGACTCGATGTTTGTCAAATTCCTGTGTTGAAGAAGGAACTCCCAGTGTGGTGGTATTTAAAAATAGGAGGTAATTAGGGTTAGATGACATCCATGAGGGTGGGGCCCTTATCATGGGATTATATGAAGAAACAATAAGAGACACAAAGATACTTATGAGACAGACACCAGAGAGCTTGCTGGCTTTCACTCCACCATGTGAGCATACTGTGAGAAGGCAGCCGTCTGAAAGCCAGGGAGACAGTCCTCACTAAAACCAACCATGTTGGCACCTTAACCTCAGATATCTAGCCTCTGGAACGGTAAGAAACAAATTTATGTTGTTTAAGTCACCCGGTTTGTGGTAATATTGTTATGACAGCCCAAGTTAATCAATATAGTTTTGTTTCTTTATTCAAAAGATCTTTATAGATATGAATGAAACAATATTTAATTAAGTACAAAAAACAATTTTTAATTATATTAGTGGCCAAAATGCCTACAGGTAAGTGGGGTACACTGAACAATAAACTGACCAAGTGACTGAGTTATATGAGTCTGTTCATTGGACACTGACCACTGCACATATATACCCAGATGCTCTCAGATGGTTTCTCATTCTAGGGAACATACTTGCATGTTACTTTACTGATTCATTTAATAAAATAAATGGAAACAAATGTTATTACTGTCTTTAGTGAAATGCACTCCAGAGATCATTTATTGGAAACCCCATGGTATGGGAAGCCATGCTCTGTGGCTTCTCCAAGTCACCAGGAGATGCAGCTTTGTCCCAGCACGAACAAGATGCCCCAGGGGTAGCTTCTGATTAAAATGTTGCAGGGATGGAGACCTGCATAGATTTTGGGACACCACTCAAACACCAGCTCTCTGTAACTCAACACCTCCACACCCTTTGGATCCTTTTGACAAGAATCTTAAGTCAGCCTTTTGGACACTATGGGCATTCTGTCTTCTTGGGCTTTTGAGTCTAGGAGAACTTGCCCCCTCCTGTTAAAAATGGCAAGCTCCCTGACCACTTTGAGACTTGGGCTGCAGGGTTCTTCATCTTCAAACCAGTCATTTGAAACACTGCTACTCCCCCACCACACATCGGGACTGCCTGTGTTCCCAGTCCCTGCCTCAGACCACACACCACTGTGAGGGCCTGAATGCAACTGACATGGGATACAGGGATGTAACCAGAGTCTCCTATGCTAGTAGCAACATATA
Source organism: Tarsius wallacei (assembly GCA_963574415.1). Taxonomy (NCBI): domain Eukaryota; kingdom Metazoa; phylum Chordata; class Mammalia; order Primates; family Tarsiidae; genus Tarsius; species Tarsius wallacei. The sequence continues at coordinate 35,253 of CAUYQG010128247.1, forward strand.
CAAACAATACATTTCTTGATTTCCACTTGCTATTCTTTCATCTTGTTTAGAAGAATGGTTATAGACATTTGTACTTGTCAAAATTTCAGGGATTTACAACAAAATACTCCACCTCTTCACCCTCCTCTTCCCACCGCCTCCAATCAGCAAGAATTAAAAGATATCTGCTAATTGGATGGAGAATATTCATGACTTTCATTTTCCCTCATCAGAGCTGACTATAGGTTCTAAATTTAAGTGGACTTCCTGTTCTCATTTTAAGATACACACACTCATTATAAGCCTTTAAATGTTTAATGCTTTGCACCCGGACGAGGGAAAGGGTCGAGCTGTTCAGCTTCTTGCTCTTCTTCTTGTCCTTCATTTATATTCCCATGACAGCCCCATTCAACCCTAATTCTATTCTCCCAACTGTAAGAATATACAGATTTGGATTCCCTCAAAACCTTTAAAATGTTCTCACTACTAAATCTAATCCCTGGGGAGCTCAGCTGTAATCTCCCCACGCAGAGAGGAGGAAGGCAATGAGATTCTCTCCTAAATCATTACCCACACCCAGGAGCTGAATACAGGCTGAGCTGGCTTTAGGTGAAATTCAATAAGAAACATTTGTTTTCAGCATCCAAACTACTTACTCTTTCGCCTTTTTTAGAACCTTTTATCCTTCCAAGTTATGGGAGAGACACTCCTCAGGAAGTTTGTTACACTATAAATTTTTCTTTGTGTTACTTCCAAATTAATCCTGTGAGCATTTCCTGAGACACTTTCTCCCTGGTTTCTAAGAAGTCTGCTAATTTAAAAAAAAAAAAAAAAGGTAAAGAAACAAAAACCATTGGCTATGTGCTTCTATCTAATGAACATTTATAGAGCACTGTACAAAATCACAGGTAGTAACACTCAATCATTTGTAAAGGATCTAAAGATAATGACTTAAACTAATGGAGTCAACACAATGCTGGGAGCATCGGGGTGGATTGGATAAGTGGTCCTTCCAGTGGCCCTAAAGTCATACTACATACTCTCGGGGGAATGGTTCCTAATGGTGTCTTCCAATTGCCAAAAGTTTAATTCTCCTTAAAAATAAAAAAAAAAGCACAAAAGATTTTAATTACTTAAAAATAGATTAGTACAATGAACCTCTGTCTACTCATCTCCCATTTTCAACAACTGTCTCTAAAATTCTTACACGTTTGATAAACAAGTTGGCATGGCTCTAGCAGGAAAGTCTTTTATTGGGTAAAACAATATATCAATGGCTTGACACTGTCAGGATGTGTTAACCAGCAAGCACCATGCTGATGTGCACATATCATTTTAAAGTTTTACTTCTGGGGATTATGAAGTTCTTCTGAGATCAGGTGTGGAGGAAGCTCACCACATCTCTTTCTCTGGGAGAGAGTTCAACCTCACCTAATTACATCCATAAACTAAGAACGAGTTTGGGAGTTTAATCAGTAGCAGGTTATGCAACCCCAATTAAAAATAACTTTTGGAAACACAAGCTACCTTGATGTAAAACACAAAGTCTTTACATATTGAAACTCTTAAAAGTATTTTTTTTCTCAAAACAGATTTTAATGTTCATTGGATTGCCTACTATTTGGAAAGTGCTAGCAACTGTTCTACCACCAAAGATAAGTCTTTGCTGAAGTGGTGGCTGTCAGGCTCAGGAACAGACGGCCACAATATCATGCAGAGGCAAATGCACAGTCAGATCATAAACATGTGGCATGTCATGATACTGCTTACAATATTTTCTTCAATATGCACATAAACTCATATGCATGCGTGTGTGTATATATTCAGGGTGCCAAAATATGTAGACACATTTTAAGAGATGTTATATACGTATTATTTTCTGAAATTGAATTAAATTATGGTAGCAATGTGTAGTATGATATTTGCTCAAACGTGCTTCCGCCATTTTCTTTGCCTGTCCTGCCTGTCACATGGTGATGCTAGCATTCAATTGATTAATGCCATCTTTCAAGTGAACATCATACTTGAAATGTATATACATTTTTAGGGCACCTATATAAAACCCAGAGTACTCCTGAACTTCACATTGCATGATGTACTTTCTGAACACAGCAAGTCCCTCCCCTAGGTTTCTCTCATCAATTCTCTGGGAAGCCTTGCTCACATGATCACCATCATGCCTCATCCAGCCCTGCTTTCCATGAAGACTGCTGCAGTCTTGGATGAGGCCCTGTCCAGACTGAAAGCAGCATCTGATGTGACTTCCTGTGGCCAGCCTCACATGTTCCCACCTAGCCTTCACACTGCTGCTAGAGTTATTTGCTAGAAATCATGTTAGATCCTATAAAATGTACCGTGGGGCCCCTTCAAGTCTCCCCACTACTTACAGAATAGATTTATACTCATCAAATTGGCATGTGAGGCTCTATGCAAATAATGTCTCAAATCATACTAGCTATAACAATATACTATATGGTATAATATAGTATAATAGTTAACACAACTATAAACTTATATAATTATATAACTATTATATACAATCAATAAGAGGAGAAGAGTCATGGTACACAAGAACAGAGCATTTACTCTACAACCCCCCTGTGAAGGAGGTACTATGATTCCCATTTTATAGATGGGTCAACTTAGGCACAAAATGATTGAGTTACTTTTCCAATGTCACCCAGCTTTTAGGTGACAGAATGGGGCTCTATACAGTCTGGCTCTAGAGTCTGTATCCCCAACAACTGTGATACTCCCTCTTCCCTGGCAGACCTCCCTCTCCATGCCTCCACCTTCAACTCTCCCAGCGTTCTACTTATTCTCTCAGGACACACTGTGATTCTTGGGTGGCATTGCTTCCCTCACCTGAAAAACACATCCATCTTCAGCTAGTAAAAATTCTTTTTGAAGACTGCCGAAGACCCAAGTTAACATCACCCTCTCTCCATTGCGGGCACCACACCTTCTTTATACCCTTATTTGATCCTGCCTTGTGTGACTGTTGGCTGCACACCTGTCTGAATATCATGCAGACTGCATGATCTTACGCGAGGGAAGAGGATTGTTCTTCATCCCCTGGAAGACTGGCACAGAGCACTCAATCATCTGTCACTGAATCAAATGATAAAAATGCAAGAAATACGAAATACAGTGGCATCGCATGCCACAATGCTGAGCAAAGGTTTTCTCTAAAAGGCAAAATAGACTTAAAATGACAACCACAAGGACTACATTGAGTCCTTACAGATGATATCTTGCCTTCCCTCACACCCCCCGCTTTTCCCACAAATGGAGGGGCTCAGAAAGGAGAGAAAGGCAGCATGTTCTCTGCCCCTTCTTGCTCTGCAGAATTACATACACAAAGGAGATGAACACAGCCAAGAAGCAATGGCCACTCCATGAGGAAGAGAGAAAAACCAGTCTTCCCCACCACAGATCTCCTCCAAATTGCTACCTTCCCAACCACCCCATACCTTCCCTTTCTCCCCACCCTGTGAGGAAAGAAGCTGTCAGCAACATACTTCAACAGTCAGACTTCCTGAACTCTTCATTTAACTCATTCAAGAATCATCATTTTTCTCCTGACTTTCTGTGCCCAGAAGTCCTATCTCAGCAGTGTAAGTTTAGGACATCATGGCAGGGCACTTCTTGACTCAGCTTTGCTGGGTCTTCTGTTTTCCTAATTTAAGTGGAGTGTTTTTTTCCCTCAGAAAGAAAATAAGGAAAGCAGGAAGAGAGGAAGGGAGAGAGGAAAGAGGTGAAGACTGAGGAGGAAAGGAAGAAGGAAGAAAGACAGTTTGCAAAACTAGGTTGTATACTAGGAAGAAAGCCCTTTATTATACTTCTGCATTTATCCTCTCTTTTTAAATTAAATTGAAAGCTTTTTAGAGACAGGGTCTTGCTCTGTTACCTAGCTAGAGTGCAGTGGTGTGGTCATAGCTCACTGTAACCCTGAACTCCTAGACTAAAGCGATCCTTCTGCCTCAGCCTCCCAAGTAGCTGGGTCTACAGGCATGCACCACTATATCCAACTAATGAAAAAAAGTTTTGTAGAGATGGAGTCTTGCTATGTTGCCCAGGCTGGTCTCAAACTCCTGGTCTCAAGCAACCCTCCTGCCTTGGCCTCCTAAAGCACTGGGATTACCAGCATGAGCCAGTGTACCTGGCCACAATTACCCGTTTATGTAGTAATAATGAATAAGGGATCTGTAAATCCTTGATACTAGCAAGGGAAAGTATTTCTCCACGGGGAAGTAGAGATACCAGAAAAGGCACTTCAAGAAATAAGAGTAAATGGAAGTTAAGATGGGATGGGTCATGTGTCCATGGGCCCCTTTGCCAAGTATTTTATCAAGCAGGTGGATTTGATGCTACAGGCAGGACACATCTTCAGGAAACATCTCCATAACCAATAGAGGTGTTTTGACCTGGGTATTTCCATGCAAGGAAAACCCTCTGGCATACTTTCTTATCACTCAGGACTTTCTCTTTACAAGTTGGGAATCAGCAGAGACGACAAGGGGAATACTGAGTGGGAAAAAGAATAGGCATCAGCTTTTCATGGAAACATCTGTTTTGCTGGAAGTGTTACCAGAGCCGACAGTGAGGCATTTGAGATCCAAGGGGCAAAGCACTTGCCTGTTCAGCCTCTCTCAAGCACTACACTTCAAGAATGAACTGCTGGACCAGGCGGCTGTGCCCAGACAACCAGCACAGGCAAAAGTCGGAATCCACTCCTCAGGAGGAAGCAGAGATGCAAAAGCAACCTGCAATGTGAGTTGTAGCTGCAGGGGCTGGGAGCCCAGGGCGCCTCTTCCCTTAGTGCCTGTTCTGGGTCAGAGGAGACAAGAGGCCTCTGTGGGAAGACATATCCTCAGCACTTCCTGGACATCACACAGTCTCACCTTCTTCTAATTTGGGGGAAAATTCACTTTCCCATAAAGGTCAATATGTGTAGGACTCTGTGGTAGCCTTCCCATGTTATGAGAAAAGTGACCAAATTATCATTAAACTTTATAAATAAAAAATCTCAAGCCAATTCTGAAGCCAACTGGTGTTTGCCAACAAGTGTTAGACATTTAAATTAATTTCAAGGGGTTTCATAAACATATTACATGATGCAGGTCTTTGGGTATTTCTCTGGAAGAAAAGCTACTCTTACCATGCACAAAGCCTAATTTGCAATTTTTTACCATTCAAACAGTATGCTTGTGGAGAAAAAGGAGTTAAGAAAAAAAATCTGGCCAGGCTCAGTGGCTCAGCCTGTAAACTCAGCACTTTGGGAGGCTGAGGTGAGTAGACTGCCTGAGCCTGGGGGTTCAAGACCAACCTCAGGCAATTTGGCGAGACCTCATCTCTACAATAAATTAATAAATAAAAAGTTAATCGGGCATGGTAACGTGCACCTGTAGTTCTGGCTTCTTGGAAGGTTGAGGCCAAAGGATCACCGGAGCCCAGCAGGTCGATGCTGGGGTGGCCGTGAGCATGCCACTGCACTCCAGCCTGAGCGATGGGGTGAGACTCCAACTCAAAAAATCTCACTCTATTTCTTATAAGGTAGAAAAAAAACAAAGAGAAAGACTGAAAAGCTAAGACAAGCAGAGGTTTTTTGTAAACTCTCCAATAAGGGAAGAAGAAATTTTTTTTGGACCTATTATGTGCTAGGTGTTTTTTACTCATAGGGACCCTCGCTACTACTTAGTGTCATAAGTCTATAGTTCCCATTTTACAAATGAGGCAACTGAGGCTCAGAGCATTGCAGGAATAGCCCAAAAGTATGGTTGGGCAGAACTGCAAACCCAGGTGGTTCTAGTTCCAGTGCCTGAGTTCTTTTACCCTGCCACTGTCCTTCTTAGAAAGGACCCTGGCTAGGCAAATATCAGAGCAATGAACTGATGAAGGAGCTAGGCAAAGACTTATTACTGAATAAGTCACCAGATATTTGGTGAAACTCACAGGCAAGCAGCTTCTTGATTCCTTGCTTCCTTGAGGCCAGTGCAGTTCTGGCCTTTCTGAAGGATAAGAAGGGAGCCATGGTCTCCACACATAACTGGGGGACCATGTATCATTTCTCACACACATCTACAAAGCCTAATGCTTCTGGGCAAGAAAAATAGAGGAGGCAGACCTATTATCACATTCAGTTCAACCTCCTTTTCCATTTTAGAAAAGTTTAAAATATTTCTCTGAGGTTTTAATTCATGGGTTGAAACAGACTGAATGTTGAATTTCTTTTTTTATTCCAATTAGCTTCTAGGACCAGCACCAAGGACCATATATTGGTTTAAGGAGGACAGTAACACACAATTCTACTTGCAACATGAATGTTATTTAAACCATCCTCCTGGTCGTAAAAATCGAGAGTTGAGTAGAGAGGTTATGGCTGCATTAATTTATTTGAGACATCTGTTGAGCATTTAGCACATGCAGAGCTCTGTGTTAGGTGAGATAAAAATGTAGAAAAGGAGGTGGCTAAGGAAGGGGATTACAATCACCAAAGGATGACAGATGGATGTAGTGCTACCATCACTAATGAACATCATGGAGAGAGAAAGTGATGTGATCTGTGTGGGCTAAAATTACAAGGTGAATTACTGTAAATTGTGTTATACGCCATTTTAAAGACTGGATTAGTGGAATTTAAAATATGCACACATTCACATATATCTCATCTTGTTGACCAAAGATCACATTCTTGTGAAACTTACAATGTGTTCTAGTTACAAAACAGGTGCCAAAGAAAAACTTGTTTGAGTGATTCAAGAAGACCAGATTGTGAGTGGAATTCAAATGTTAGTCCTTTAAGAGCCAAGGATGTATTTTAATGTGCTATTTACTGCCTTTTATTAATAGTCCACTGAGATTATTCACACACATCCATTTCCCAAACAAAAATCCATGTATCAGTACTGAAGAAGAGCCCAAGTTTCAAAAAGCAACCAGATCTGAGATAGGATAGAAATGATGTCAACTGAAATCAAACTCTAAACTCATTAAACATGGCATCTTGCCTGCGTCAAGTTTGCAGAAACTAGAGTAAGTGGTTTCTTGAGTTTGCTGCTACAAGTAACCAGTGGCTTTTCATTTATTTTTACTTTTTGAATTTATGTTAAAGATGTGGGGTACAATTCAGGATTAGTTAGAAAAGTGGTCATCATACAGGTAAAGTTTGGGCCTCCCTTTGGTCTTCACCTGGTTTGAGATCGGGTACCCTTATTAATGTTATGTGGCCCCCCCCCCACCCCCAGAGTAGGAAAAATGTTAAGTTTCTACAGAAAAAATGTCAGTGGCTTTGAAACAACATGGCCATGGTGCACTTTGTCTTCAGCACTTCTGGGGGCTTCAAGGTTCTACAGATCTAAGGCTCAGTGTGATTGACTGAGCTAGCACAGATCTCACCCAGGTTTTGAAAAAACCAAGAGGCTGCCAAGCATGCCACCTCAATGGGCTGGCTTTGACACTTTAAAAAGGAAATATATCATATTTACATATCAAAACCAGTGGTGTCACTTGGAACAAGTAATTTAATCTCTTTGTGCCTCAACTTCCTCATCTGACAACAGGAATAATAATTCTGTTATCTATTTCATAGGGCATAGTGAAAATGAAATGCAATAATTCAAATCAAAGACTTGATTGAAGACTATTATTATTCTCTTATCAGAAGTTACAGTTTTTTCATTTAGTCATTAAACAGACTTTTAATATTTTAACCTTCTCTAAACTGTAAAGCATCATGCACCTACAAAACAGCATAAAACATGTGATTACACTGCTTATTAAATAGAGCATACCTCTTCAGCCACTACCTAGAAATATGAAATAGAACCCTGCCAACTCCTCAGAAGACATACATGTATTCCCGCCTCACCCCAATTTCCTCCATTCTCTCTAAAAGTAAACACTATTTTTTTCAAGGTGGTTTTAAATGACTTAATGCACGGTAAGTGCTCAATAAGTGTCAGCTACTTGTTTTTTAAAAGACAATAAAAGGTACACTCAAGCAGTTTTCTACCTCCTCATATGACATTGCTCTCATTTTGTAATTCCACTTACACTTGTCACTTTTATCTTGTCTCAGGACATAATCAGCTTGCATTTATCACTCTGTGTACTGCCATGGGACTTCACAGCATGCTGGATTTGTAAAACTGGCCTCTGTTAATCCAATGCCCTTCTTCCAATTTCAGTCTAGTTAACTGCCAATTGTTAGCCTTCTCAATAGTATCCATGACATAATGGAGCAGCCATAATGATCACATTTTGTTGACTGGATTCATCCAGAACTTTTACATAAACTCCAGATAATTCCAGTACCATTTTGGAAGAAAACAGTGAAGAACTAGCATGCCAAGAAGAAAGTCCACTAGCACTACAACCATCCCAGGGCCACCCAATCACATACCGCAGCAGCTCCATGGTATACCAGCACATCTTTCTCTATTCATCCAAGCAGAAGAAGATTCACATTGGTTGAGAAATTACCGTGCTCGGTGAACCTTTCAGAAGAAATGGATCTCATTCCTTAGACCTAACTCTGAATTCAGCTGTAGTTGTGGTGGCAGTTCTGTGTGTACAGACCCCCCTTCACTGAAAGCATTCCTTCTCAAGCATGCAGTACATATCTGCATCTGTTCATCTCTGCCCCAAGCCTTTTTATGTTCAGCCCAAGTTTAAGTATAGCCTGAAAATACATGGATTTAAAGCAATGGGAATGGGGCACCTCACTCTCCACAGTAGGAACACTCAGGCAACCTGAGTAACCTTGATAGTGGCTTTTCTTCCTCCCTGATTTTACTTCACTCCCGTTTCCTGAGATCATGTCCCAAATAAACTACCTGAACGCAAACCCTAGTTTTAGGCTCTGCTTTTGGCTAATCTAATGCAAATTAAGACATGGGTAGAAAGTAGAAGAAGAGGTAGCTACAAAAGACACTTGGGAGACAGAATCAAGTACAATAGAGATTGATACCTGGTAGACACACACACACACACACAGAGAGAGAGAGAGAGAGAGAGAGAGAGAGAGAGAGAGAGAGAGAGAGAGAGAGAGAGAGAGAGAGGAGAGGTGAGAGAGGAGAGGAGAGGAGAGGAGAGGAGAGGAGAGAAGAGAGACAGATAAACAGAAAGAGAAAGTCCAGGGGTCAGGCACTTTTTTCAGTTCTCCCTTTAACCAACTCTGTCACATTAGGGAGGTCACTTTATGTTGACTCAGATTGCTGTAAAATAAGTTAAGAAATATACAAATCTTCAAATAGTTCTCTGGCAGTAGAAAAATGATTCTTGGCTGAGCCTGCTCAAAGTCATTACAGCATTTAACTAGGACTGAAAGAGGAACACACCTACATTCTCATCTCATATTGTTCTCTTACCTATAAGATGAGGGCATTGGCTGTAACTTGGGAGGCAGTTCAGTCTAGTGGAACGTTCTGGTCCTGGAGTCAGACAGACCAGTTTGAATTCCAGCTTTATCTGTTAGTCAGTTGCTGACCTTACATAATTTGTTCTGACCTAAGGCTCAGTTTTCTTATATGAAAAACAAGTTAGACTTATAATTTTTAGAGTAGGGTTTGTCGACCTCAGCACTATGGACATTTTGAGCCAGATAATTCTTTGTTGGGGGATGGGGCTGTCCCATGCATTATAGGCCATTTAGCAGCATCTCTGGTTTCTATCCACCGTGTCAGTAGCATCCCTATCCCAAGTAGTAACAACCAATAGTATCTCCAGACACTAGCAAAAGTCCTCTCAGGGGCAGGATGTCAGTGGTAAAAATGTTCTGGGTTGAGAACTACTGTGGTGGTAGAGAAATGAGGTTCTAACTGTAAATCTATTGATTACTGATTTTGAAATTTATCATGTGGCAAAACGTCTTCCTGCTATATGTGTGCATATTAGTCATTTTGCATTAATGATATATTGATACTCTTTTTCTCTAATAGAAAAACATTTTCCAGGAAAAAGGAGATTTACTGGATTCTCCAAGTCAAGTCAGAAAAGGGCACCTGAACCTGGGAAGACTGTGCATTATTCCTGGGAATGCATCATGAATAAGAGCTCTAGGGGCTGTGCATGGTGGCAGAAGCAAGAGGATTGCCTGAGCCTAGGAATTCCAGACCAGTCTGGGCAACTCGGTGAGAACTCGTTTCTACAATAAGTCAAAAAATTAGCCAGTGTGGTAGTGCATGTTTGTGATTCCAGCTACTTGGGAGGCCGAAGCAGAAGGATCCCTTGAGCCCAGCAGTTGACGCTGTGGTGGCCATGAGCATACCACTGCAATCTAGCCTGGGTGACAGAATGAGACTCTGACTCAAAAAAATGAAATAAAAAGAAGAATAAGAGCTCTATGGATGAACTCAGATCTGAAGTCTCAAGAGAACAGGGAGTTTTGGGAAAGAAAAAAAAAAAACCCCAAACAATATTCTTTTCTGATCTTTAGCCAACTAATGAGAGCAACTGGAACAGTTCCTGGCAGAGGGGAGAAAAAGAAAGTAAAGCCATCAGGGTGACCTTGTTTCTGCGAGGCTGGAACTGGAGGGCAGGGATGCCAGGCCTCAAGGGTAACCAGCAACCTGTGCCTGGCACTCAACTACTTTGGGATCCGAAGTCAGTGCTGTGCTGCATGACTGTTCGTGAAATGGTTTTTGCAGACCTTTATATTCCATTGCAGATTTTCTTAGTATCTTATTTTTCCAAATTAATATAATTTTATTGCTTTTTATCCAGTTGGAATCTCGTTTTTGATACTTTTAATAACCGACCTTCCTTACAACTTTAGTTTTTGTGGGGTTTTTTTTGAGTTGGAGTCTCTCTGTCGCCCAGACTGGAGTGCAGTGGCTGCTTCCGGCCACCGCAGCCTCAACCCGCTGGGCTCTGGCGATCCTTCCGCCTCAGCCTTCCAAGTAGCTGGAACTACAGGTGCGCTACCACGCCTGGCTAATTTTTTTTTTTTTTTTTTTTTTTGATTTATTGTAGAGATGAGGTCTTGCCAAGTTGCCCAGGCAGGTCTCGAACCCGAGGGCTCAGGCAATCCACTCACTCAGTCTCCCAAGGCGCGGGATTACAGGCTGAGCCACTGAGCCCGGCACAACTTTAGTTTTTAAAACAATCATGTAGCCTACAAATAACAGTATGTCTCTTCCCCTCCAGTTCTCATAATTTTAATATCTTTTTTTGCTTCTACGCTGGCCAGGGTCACTGGTACAATGGTGAAATAGAAGCCTGACTGTTCCTGATTTTAAATGCTTTTTAACATTTCAGCACTAAAAATGATGCTTGCTCCCTTTTTTTTGTTTTATCTGTTTTTGTTTTTATTGTTATCAGTCCTCTGTATTAAGATAAGGAAGCGCCCTTTCTATTTCCAGTGTTTTTGACATTACTCATGCGCACGAATACATTTTGTACTGTAATGCTTGTGTCTACTGAAATGATGATATACATTTTCTCGTCAATATGAACTGTTAATCAAGTCAAATGGAATGAGGTAGCTTGCATCCCTTGCTTTTCATTTCTCTGGAAATTGTGATGATGCTTCTTGAAAGTCTGGTAAAACTGGCTTTAAAACTTTGACATACTCTCTGTTGAATGAATGATACCAATGGATTCAGCTTATTTAATGGTTACAGACTTATTCAGGTTCCTATTTCTTCTTGGTTCAGTTTTGACTAGTTATCTTTTTCTAAGAATTTCATCTGAATTTTTACATTTATCTACATAGAGTTACATATTATATTCTATTACCTTTAAAAACTTTGTCCCTTTTTTCATTTCCAATATGGCTTATGTGTCTTTTCCTTTTCTTTCTCTTAATATCTTTACCTTATTTGTTATCTTCTGTGTTGTATATTCTTCCATTTTGTTAATCTCTGTCTCTGTATCTTTGGTATTTCCTTCCTTCTACTTTCTTTGGATTTATTCTTTGTGAGTTTTTTAATTTTTTGCTTAATTTCTTAAATTGGACATTTTAATTTTTGTTCTGGGTTCTCATTTGAACACTGAAGGCTATGCATTTCCCTGAATCCCACAAGTTATAATATGCAGTTGTTTCATTATTTTTGTTTTAAGTATTTTACATTTGTATTATAATTTATTCTCCTGCCCCTGAGCTGTTTGGATGCATGCTTTTAAATTCTACATACAATTGAAATTTAAAATTTTACCTTCTTGTTGCTGTTTTGGATCAACATTTGCTTTCATGATAACCACCTTTAGCTTTTTCTCTTTGTGAAAAAGGCCAACTCAGGTGTCAGCATAAGGCAAGTTGTTATTGCCTTTCATTGCAGTGGTTGGTTTGGTGGGAAAAGAAGCTTGAAAAATGTCACTTTCTGAAAACTCAGTAATGCATTATAATTTGCTTTATACAAGATCAAATTGCTTTGTAATAATAGGGACCATTAGAGATTCTAGTCCAAAATACTGTTGGATGTGAAAGTCTCAACAACTCACTCTTAAATATAAACCACAATCAAAAATCATCTGGAATTTGAGAGGAAACTCTTATATGAAAGAGGAATACCATGACAAACAAAATAAAAAAATTTTGGTTCTAAGAGAAGTAGTTTATACAAAAACCAGATTTTTAAAAGTCCTTTAAGTAAAGATGAACTATACGCTATGAAAAAGGAACAGAGAACAAGAAAGAGGTCTTGAAAAAAAATATTAACAAAATAAGTAAAGTTATATGTATATGGGTCAGAATACAAAGTCAAGAAACTATACAGAGATTACAAACAAAAGACAACGGATGGGAAATCTGAAAATAAAGAAATAAAAATACTCGATGAAATCTAACATCTGACTGACAAAAGTTCCAGAATGAGAGAGCAGAGAAAATCAAAGGAAATAAGATTTACAAGAAATAATATAAGAAAAGTTTCCAGAGATGAAGGACAAGGATCTTTTTACTGCAAAGGTCTATTAGATGCCAAGCACAATGAATGCCAAGGTACAAAATTAAGAGATTCTGGAATATCAGGGATAAAGAGAAATATCCCCATATATTCCAAAGAATAAAGGTCATAGCTGAAAGAATAAGAATCAGAATGTATTCAACTTCTCAGAACCAATCATTCAATGCTAGAGGACAATAATATTCTCAAAATTTTAGGAGAATTTTTGACCCACAATTCATTCAAGTGAATTGTGACATTACTTAGAGTTACTTGAGAGCATGACACAGTAAAATCATAGAAAACCAAGGGGTAATGTAATGAGATCCAGAAAAACATGGGTTGCATGCAGAGAATAGCTAAGAAATAGTCTCCTGGTAATACAATGGCAAGTTTAGAGAATCAATAGTACATGTTTGAAGAGAAAGATCAAAGTGAGATGGTCTCATAGAAAAGTTGAGACTCAATAAATATATTGGAGCTAAAAATAAAGTTATCATAGGAAAATACTGCAGAAAGAAAAGAAAAACAAACACTTCTGAGAGGAAAGCTATACAAGATGAGAACCGTAATTACAATAAGCTCTGTAGAGAATATCACTACACAGACACAATTGTAAACACTCTGCAGATTTAACTATAAGTATAGTGAGAGGATATGGGAAGTAAGATAGAGAATTAGAGAATTGTTCCTTTGAGCAAAAAGACTAGAATAATGAAGTATAGGTCGGGGAATGGCTGTTTTCATCGTAAGATTTTTCTCTACTATTGATATTTTAAAACATATACATATTTTAACTTGATAGCATTTAAATACAAATGAAAATGGTCAAGATATTATGCAAATTCAAGCATAGCAATAATAAAATAAAAAGTTCTGAATAAATAAAGTTCTGACAATGATAATATACAAATTTGTACATGAAGATTTAAAAAATATATTGGAATATTGAGTACTAGCAGCAAGGTCATGATGGTATGCAAGCTCTCATATAGTGAGATGCTGAGTTTAAAGTAAAATAATCTATTTGCATGTCAACATTGTAATTTGTGCAATGAGCTAATCAAATGTCTACTTCCTTTGACATAGCAATTTCATTTTATCCTATGAAGATAGTTAAAAATGTACATTAATATCAATGCATTGTAACTGGGGTCTATGTTCTTATTTAAATTATGGAAGATTTTAATGTAAATTATGGTCTACCCATTCAAAGGTTTGTTTTCCAGTCATGAAAATAAGTATTTCTGAAGATTATGGAAAAGGCTTCACACACATACATACATACACACATACATACATATATACATATATATATATGTACATACACACATCTACCTGACTATCTATCTATCTATCTATCTATCTATCTATCTATCTATCTATCTATCTGAGAGACAGAGAGAGAACACAAGGATACAAAAATTCTGCAGGAAGAACAGAATTTCAGCTTCCAGCCATGAAAGAGCAATCAAACTTGACGTTCAATTGTGAAACACTAGGAATCTGGACATAACTTTAAAAAACAAGTATTTTCAGATAGTTCACATAAGCAGAACAGAACTGTGATCTATGAGAAAAGAAAAACAAATGAAATGATCCCTTGATCTCCCCAGTTTTCTGTCTGGAGACTTTTTCAGTATGTGGTATAGAATAGGAATACCAAAGATCTTGGTGATCCTACTGAGTTGAAGAGTTGTAGGTTGCAGTTCACCGGGAGACTAAGGCAACTGGAATATAAGAAGCAGAATACTACAGAGTAGAGAGCTACACAGAATAGAGCTGCAGAAATCCTCTTGAACTTTTAGCCAAGATTCAAAACTGTTGAGCACATCACAGGGAAAGAACCCATAAAGCTGAAGTCCTTCAAATTCTGACCATTAAGAATGACGAAAACTCATCTGTAGCATCCTGTTCAGACCCCAGAAGGCCTTACTAGCCCTAGAGGAAAAACTACCCTAGTAGTTTTAAGTTTGTTCATCCAAAACAAACTTAAAAACAAGCATTGAAAGGATCTTGCAAATAACCTCCATTCAGGACAAAACTCAATACTTCATAAAGAAGTAAAATAAAATACAGAAAATCAACAATGTGATACCACAATGCTCATTATGAATAAAAAAACTATTTGGTACACAGAAAAGCAAGGAAATGAGAACCATAACCAACAGAAAAGTCAGTCATTAGTAACAGAGACAGAAATAATAGAAATGATAAAACTTGGAGAAAAAGACTCAAAACAGATATTTTATTTATAGCCAAGGATTTAAAAGTAAATATTTAAACATAAGCGAAATTGAGATAAATTTAAGATATTAAGAAAATCAACACAGATCTATAGAACTGAAAAATACTATATTTGAATTAAAATTTCACTAGATGATATTAAAAAGAGACTAAATGATACCAAAGAAAAGGTCCATGAATTTGAAGACATAGGAATAGAAACTATTCAAACTGAAACACACACACATACACACACACAGACTGAAAAAACTGAACAGAGCCTGGGTGATCTATGGTACAATATGAAAGGTTATAACATACATACAATTTGAGTTCCAAAAGAAAAAAAGAAGGAGGAACATAAACCTTCTGTAAAAATAATGGTTACAGTTTTCTAAATTTGATTAAAAGTGCAAATCCACAGATCCAAAAAGCTCAACAACAAACCTCAAGCAGAATAAATATAAAGAAAGTGAAACCAAAGCATACCCTTAATCAAATTATTCAAAATTAGTGATAAAGAGAAAATTTTAAGAGCAGCCAGAAGAAAAAAAAACTTACACACAGATGAAATAAGAATCATCTTTGACTTCTTATAAGAAACAATGTAATCCAGAAGACAATGAACAACTTTAAATCATAAAAAGAAAAAAAATCACCTATAATTTTATACTCAGAGAAAATATTTAACAAAATCCAGGCAAAACAATTAACTTTTCAAATAAACAAAAGTTATAACAGTTCATCACTAGTAGTCCTACACTATAAGACATATTAAAGAAAGTTCTTTAGGCTGAAGAAAATGATATCAGATAAAGCACAGATTAACACAAAAGTATAAAGAGTAGGAAAATAGAAAAGATTTATTTGTATCAGTTTTGAATTTGTTTAAAAGATAACTAACTGTATAAAACAGCAATAGCAATGCATTGTGAGGTTTGCAATATATGTTGAAATAAAATGTATTTCCACAATAGCACAAGGCTTGAGGAGGGAAATGCTACTGTTTCAAGGTGCTTATGTTATACATAAAGTGACATAATAGTATCTCACAATAGACTGTGACAAAATACAGATGAACATAATACATTCCAGAGCAATAAAAAAATAAGAGCATAAGCAAATAGAATACATAAAATGTTTAAAAGAATTAACTCAAAAGATGGAAAAGAAACAGATGGGACAATTGGAAGACAAGTAGAAAGAATGGTAGATTAAATCCAACTATATTGATAATTACATGAAAATAAAATCCTAATTAAAATACAGAGACCTACTGCATACTAGTCACCCCAAACCAAACATACTTTAACCATAAAGACAAGGATTGGTTAAAAGTAAAAGGAAAGAATAAAGATATACTATTTAGACACTGACAGTAGGAAGCTGGAATGCGATGCTAGTCTCAGAGAAAATAATCTTCATAACGAGGAAGAATGCCATGTATGAAGAATGGCATTACACATAATAATGAGTCAATGTTTGAAGAAGAGATATATATCAATCCTAAGCAACAGAGTTTCACAATATATTAAAAAAAAATTGACAGTATGGAAAGGAGAAAAAAATCCATAATTATACTTGGATATTTGCAGTATTTGCTAGAAAAGCTGACAAAAACATAGTAATGACATAGAAAACCTGAATAACACTAAACAGTTTGACCTAATTGTCATTTACAAGATGATTTATCTCAAACTATAACATATGTATTCATTTCAAGGACACATACAACACTCACCAAGCTATTTTATACCTGAGCCATAAAATAAGTCTTGTTAAATTTAAAATGGCTAAAATCATATGGAATATGTTCTGTGACTACAATTAAATTAAAAATAAAGACAAAAATATTTGAAATACATATATATATATATTACAAAATTAAACAATACCAGTATACATAACCAGTGGGCCCAAGAAGAAATCATAAAGAAACTAGAAAATATTTGGAAGTAGATAATAATGCAAATGTAACCTATTAAATTTGTGAGATGCAGCTGAAGCAGTGGTTTCAGGGAAAATCTTAAAATTTAAATGTTTGTATGATAGAGAAAATCAATGATATAAGCTATTTTAAAGAACCTGGAGAAGCAAAATCAAATTGAACTCCATGTAGAGGAGGAAATAAATAATGGAATGGAAATCAATGAGAAAGAAATTGAACAAACAATAAGAAAAAAATTAGTGAAACCAAAAGATGGTTATTTGAAAAGATTAGAAAAATAGATAACCCCCCAGAAAAACCGATCAAAATAGAAGAAATAACTTGGAAAATTGTCAATATCAAGAATGAAAGAAGAGCTAAGGAACACCACTACAGATACTACAGCTATTTAAAGGATAATAATGAAATACTGTAAACAACCTTAGGCCAATAAATTCAACAACTAATATGAGACAGATAGACAGTTTGAGAGACACAAATGATCAAAACTGATACAAGAAGATAAAATTTAAATAGTTCTATAACTGTTAAAGATAACTTTGAAATTGAAACACTTCCCTCAAAGAAACTTCAGGTCCAGATGACTTTTCTGCTGAATTGTATATTTAAAAGAAAATAATAATAAATTTATACAAACTTATTACAAAGAGAAGGAAATACTTTCTAGCTCATTTTATAAGGTCAGTTTTCCTCTGATAACAAAACCAAACATTACAAGAAAACTACAGACCAATATTTCTCATGGACACAAACATGAACATTCTTAACAAAATATTAGCAAATTAAATCCAGCAATATATAAAGTACAATAAAGCATAATCAAATGATGCTTATTTCACGAATGCAAGGTTGATGAAACATTAACAAGTCATTCAATAGCAATTCATCTTTTATTAAGAATAAAAAGAAAAATTAGATGATCATCTCAAAAGATGAAAAAAATTTTGACAATATTCAATATCCATCCACTATTTTTAAAGAAAACCTCCTTACCTTAAAGGACACCTACAAATAAAATGCAGCTAACATCACATTTAATGCTGAAAGACTGAGCACCTTTTCCTCTAAGATCAGGAATAATGCAGGATGTCCATTCTATTTCTATTTAATATTGTGCTCTATTATGAAATGCTACTAAAATATCCTAGGTAGCCAGCACAATCAACCAAGACAAAAAAAAAAAAAATACAGATAGAAAGGAAGAAATAAACCTTTATTTGCAGGTGACATGCCTATATACGTAGACTATCCCAAGGTCAATGAGAAAAGAACTTTTTTTCTAAGAAATATGAGTCCTTTTAAATTACCAGGCTCAGAAAGACATTAAAATGAAACAGCAATCACATTGTACTTCCCCCTTGAGCTATGCATTCATCTCTTGAAAATGCTTGCTACTGCCATAAGTAGCTATAAATTTACCTATTAATGCTGCACTGGACACTATAACTCAACTCTATAGCTTAACAACATATAGCCAATCATTAATCAATGTTATTTCTGTGAACCAGTGAGAATTCCTGACAACTTTTTATCAGCCCACTCCCTGTAGTCCTTTTCTGTCTTTAAAAATCCACTTATAACTGCTGCTAATCAGAGTGTATATTCAGGGCAACTTGAATCAATGCTCCTGGGTTGCAGTCCTCAAACTAGGCCCAAATGAATTCTCTACTTATGTTAATTTTGCCCAGCTTCTTCCTTTAATTAGGCATAAGTGGTTCCCTGAGTTCTGTGGGTCCTTCTAGAGAATTATTAAACCAAAGGTGGGAATGCTCAGATTTACAGGCAGTCAGAAGTGCGGGTGGCCTGGGTACCCCATTTGTTGCTGGCATCTTCACTAAGGGCAATCTTGCTGGGGACCATATCCTATAACTTGTGTGGTTTGTGCTGACTGGGTGGTTCAGAACTGAACTGCTGCATACTCAGTTGGTGCCAGAACCTTTGAAACAGGAGAAAATAAACCAATGTTTTCAGAACCAGGGCATGTGTGTGTATCTCCTTTCAATAGTCATTCTTAAGGAAAGGTGAGACATTGAGAATTCCTGCTATGTCCCATCAGACCATGCTTGGAATCCTCATGTAGCTGTGGTGGTGAGAAAAGGATGGAGAACCAATGTATGAAGAATAGATTAGCTTATACATAGCTCAATTGCTCTCCAAAATCATATTTTAGTAACAACTTTAAATTTCTCATACAATAAAAACTTATTAATTTGAAATTTATAGAATATGAGTTAAATTCAGGATTCAGTTTATCTTTGCTAAGGCAATGCTTTTTATAATGAAAAAAAGATAAGCTCCTTCTTAGGGAGAATATTTGAGGAACAAAATTACTTTTTGAAGTTGAACTAATCTATTAAACACAACTAATACTTATGCTAATTACAAGGTAGCCTCATATATTCAATAATAAGAGCCCCTGAATCGCAATTAAAATGAAAGAACTATATCAATTTAGAGTTTTTAAAAAGTTAATGGAATAAAACTTGATCCATTTTAAGAATATATTTCAAAATTAAAATTCACACTTAAAAAACAAATTTTAGTGACTTCAAGTAATGTGAATCAGTAAAGATTGCTGATTAAAACTAAGTTGTCATACATTAGTAATATATTGGCAAGGTCCCTGTCATATTTCTCTTAAAGTAAACAAAGAATTCAAATATCTCCTGTTCAATAACCACATGCATCTCCCAACACACACACACACACGATCTCACACATATATTTCATCAAATACATAAAACATTCACTTTAAGTAATATTTTCATGAAAGAGAAAGAGGCCCTGGATAGGCTCCAGGAAAAGAACATTAGTGGAAAAAATAGGTGAAATTCTAATTAATTCTGTAGTTTTGTTAACAATATGGCATCAGTGCAAATGCCGACAAAAAGATTTAAAGGTATAGGTTATAAGGACATTATGTACTATTTTCACAGCTATTCTGTAAGTTTAAAAGTAGTTCAAAATTGAAAGTTTAAAACAAAGAAACATTTTGATCTCATATTAACATTTACATATTTTTTGTTTGTTTTGGAAAGAGAAAAGTTCATCTAAATAAGCTACTGTAGGTCCTGGGGTATCAGTGAAATAGTGGTAGTCCTGCAAATTGCAGCATCTGTTATTTTAAGAAATAATTTCTCATTATAAAGTCAGTACAATCACCATTGAAACACTGAGGAAAGTACCCGCAAATTCTCACAACAATTAGCATTCTGTTAGCATCCTTCTTGTTTCTCCTAGGAAAAGAACTTAGATACCATCTTACTTCAAAAGCTGTTAGAGATCTCATGGTTAGCAGTGGTCATGTCTAATTTACAATATGCCTCCAATGATATCTACTGCTGAACACTAATATGCTTGCCAAAAAAGCAATAAAATTAACAGCATGGCATTTTTTCCAACAGGCCAAAGTAATTTATTTAGAATGCTTCCAAGCCATATTTATGACAAACCTCAATAGGTAGAAATAAGTAGAAATTTATTTCTTTTGTTTTGATGGTATCACAAAATGAATTCCAATCACATTTGAGCTGAGGCAGGCTGAGCCTCTTAAGTTCCATAAAGAAACCAAACAGCAAAGCTTGGACCGCCTTACATTGTAAAGAGCAAAGTAAAGGTCATGAACACCTTTTCCAAGATAACTTCTGGGACTGAGGTTGACTGGCCATAAAGGAAGAAGCAGTGGGGGTCTGTATATCTGCCACTTTAGAGATTCCGTTAAAAGGCATCATTTGCATATGAATAACATATACCACAGCATCAACCACATTTTCAAAATAATATACACTGTTATCACACCAGGATGTTTTGTAAATGTTTCAAAATAAGAACAGTTTTCACTGCTAAATGTAGACATTTAGAAAATAGAAACATTTTTTTTTTCTCCCAAGGTGATGCTGTACATCCTTGAGGTCCCACACACCCTATCTGGGCACCTGAAACAGATGTGGCAACAGCCTTGGTTGCTCTGTAATGTTCCTAAAAAAAAAAAAAGACTAAAAAATATGCATAATTCATAGTGGAACTGCTGTGAATGAACAGGCTATGATGTTAACTGCTAAAATTCCCCCTCCCTTTCATCTCCAATTATAGAATCTTGTGTGAGGATTGACAATTTTTATTCATTGAGGTTTTGGTCCCTTAAGAAAATATTCCAAATTTTGGAACCATGGTTTTTCACAGTGCCAATGACCCTCTCCAAAAATCAGAAACTCCCTTACTCCGATCGAAGAGAGTGGTTTTAATGAATCTCCAGAACAACTTGGTCAATGTTGAATTCTGATGATTAGTTTGAAACTTAATTATACTTGTTTTTCCTCCAGTCCAATCAATAGCTCCTTCCATGGGGCTTGTTAGAAGCTGATTGCTAAATACTTGGCAACTCCTTTGCCCTCAGGAAAAACAAAGGAAAGTGCTATTCTAATTGCAGAGGTGAAACTCTGGGTCAGTAAGCAATACAAGTGTTTTCCCAGTTAGCCAAATTTTGACAAGCATCCCTCTGGCTGGTGGGGAGAGCCTTTACCGAAATTTTTTGGGGTATCCAGAGAGTGGATGCCCAGCAAGACCTCTTTAAAGCCTAGTAGTATTACCCTTGAGCAGCAAGAATGCTCCAGGGAAACCCAGCATTCTAAACAGCTAACTTCACCTGTAAAGGCTCCTCCACAGATAGGGTGGGTCTCCTCTGAGTATAAGAGTCCTTTATTGATTGTAAGTGGCACCACTGAGCTATACTATTGAGTTTGTGATTGGCAGTCTTATTGCAAAAGTTAAGCTCCTTTTTATCTCTTCAGAGACGTCATTTCCTACATGTGTGTTTCAGACTCTGGCAACACACTTTGTGCATCTGGTCTGCCCATGCGCTGCTTGCACTGATAGTGAAATACTGTTACCATTCAATACATTGTTTTGAGTACCACACACACCATGTTCTGACCACTCTTCTCTGTGAGTTACGCAACAAGAGGGTTCCCTATATTTTCTCAGCTATTCCTTCCTCTCTTATAAAACAGGCTTATTACAGAACTGGCAAAAGAGTAGAGACAGGAAAACTATGTGAGTCAGCTGTTCCCACCTTTGGCCAGACTAAATAAGTGTGGTCAGACCAGTAGCAGCAGCATGAATGCTTACTGTTACAGCCTGAATGTGTCCCCAAAGTTCATGTGTTGGAAACTTAGAGTGTTGGAAGGTGGAGCTTAGTAAGAAGGGATTAGGGATTGAGGACTCTGCACTCATGAATGCACTGATGTGGTTACTGTAATAATAGATTGCTATAAAATTGAGCTTGTCCTTCTCTTATTCTAACCCTCGCTTGTCCTGCCGCCTTCCACCATGGGATGACACAGTACGAAGACCCTCGCCAGATGCTGGCATCATGTTCTTGGACTTACGACCTCCAAAACTATGAGTCAACTAAATTATTTCTGTTTATTATAAACTACCCAAACTGTGATATTCTGTTATAGCAGCATGAAATGGACTACGACACTTATAAAAATGAAAGTTCATGGGCCCTATTCAAGATTTACTAATTCAGGATCTCTGGAGGGCTGGGGGGTTGAGTTTAGGAACATGAATTTTAACAAGACCTATTTAACAAATTATAATGTACTGTATACTAATGTTTGAGAAGAACTGCACTACAGGAGTAGAGTCACTGAAATTGCATTCTGGAACATCTGTTCACCTCTTCTCTATATCTTCCTTTAGCAGCATTACCTCAGCCTCCTTCACTAACTGGGGAAGTATAAACAGAGCCCAAGCAACAATATTTTTGTCTTCTGCAGAATCCTTCCTTCTGATTCACAGTTGTGCAGTAACTGTTTGTCAATTTAGTATTCCAACTCCACAGAGGATTTCCTAAAGCTGATCATCAGACAATTGGTGAGGACAATCATGGTAAAACGCCATTTACCCAGCCAGCACCCACTTTGCGATGTAAGAAGTCAAGAGACAGGAATACCGTGACTGCCACTGCAGGGAAGGAGAGGAATAACTGAATAAATATAATGTGCAACAGTGTGGTATTAAGGTACAGAGACAGAGGATTTTGGAGGTGAGTGGGAAGAGAGCTAAAAAAGATTTTTTTTTCCTTGAATCCTTTGCTGAATGGTGTGTCTCGACAGTTTTGTGACATATCTACTACAGGCAATTTATGAAGTTTAAGTGTTGGAGATTATACATCTTTGTAAATAGTTCTCTTCTAAAAATGCTAAAAAAAAAATTGACTACCATTAGATTAGACCCTTTTGTCCCCCAAGCATAGTTCTTCATGACTATCCACTTCTTCATCAAACTTAAGCATAAAAGTATACAAATTTGCCTGTTTCATTGGGTCTTCATCTCAGACGGCTCCTGTGTACACAAAACTTACATTAAATACATTTGTATGCTTTTCTCTTATGAATCTGCCTTTTGTGACAGGGACCTCAGCCACGAACTGAGACCCAGGTGAGGAAAGGACATTTTCCTCCCCTCAAGTACACAGCCGTCTAGTCCAGTTTTATTACTGCTATCCCTTTCCTTGCCACCAGGGTTTCACAAGATACTCAGTGTTGCTTCTTTGAATACTGTTGATTATCATACAATCGAGCTGACTAAACCTAGCCCTGGATATGACAGTAAATTAGCAACCCTTGCTGATGTACCATCTCCCATCAGGCTTAGAAATTAAGGAAGACTTTCACTGAGGCAGGTACTAATTTTTAAGTGTGTATTTTGTTTCTCCAATTAAAAAGCAAGCAAACTATAAACTATCATGGTAAAGAGAAAGCTGAAAAATGAATTTATGCATTAATAGGTTTTGTTGAAACATCCCAAGTTAATGTCATTTTATCAGGTCAACATAACTATGCTTGACTTTTAGCTGAGAAGTTTCCTTTCATGTTCATTTAGAAATTCCTAAAGATTAATCACTCTACAGGGGCAAGAGGTATAAAAAGGTATACACACACACACACACACACACACACACACACACACACATACACAATCTCCATTAAGAGTGATTTTTGATAGGAAACAGGAACACTCATGACTATACCACACAAGTAAGCTGTACACCACCATGGGAATGAAAGCCTGTCTCATCAACAGTGACATTAAAGGAGTCAGCCTGAGCCACCAGAGAACTTGGTACATTCCAGAGGATGTTCTTATTCATTACTCACCCACTGATTCTTTCAACAAATACCAGTGAGCACCTATCACAAGCCAGTAATACCTAGGACTGAATAGAAAGACAGTTCAAAGCTTGCAGTCTATTGAGGGTGACAAATATTAGATCACCAGAACAGGTGAATTGAGAAAAGTACTAGGGAAACAAAAAGTTATGATGAACAACTATGACAGTGGTGCCTGATATAAACTGAAGGATGCCTGAGCAAGTGACATTTAGAAAGAGATGAGGCCGGGCTCGGTGGCTCAGCCTGTAATCCCAC
The DNA here is from genome assembly GCA_963574415.1 of Tarsius wallacei. Lineage (NCBI taxonomy): Eukaryota > Metazoa > Chordata > Mammalia > Primates > Tarsiidae > Tarsius > Tarsius wallacei. The sequence goes on from CAUYQG010128247.1 coordinate 59,729, forward strand.
GTTTTGGGAGGCCGAGGTGAGTGGATTGCCCAAGCCCACGGGTTCGAGACCCGCCTGGGCAACTTAGCAAGACCTCATCTCTTCTCTACAATAAATAAAAAAATTAGCCGGGCATGGTAGTGCACGCCTGTAGTTCCAGCTACTTGGAAAGCTGAGGCGGAAGGATCGCTGGAGCCCAGCAGGTCGAGGCTGCGGTGGCCAGGAGCAGCCACTGCACTCCAGTCTGCACTGCACTCCAGTCTGGGCGACAGAGTGAGACTCCAACTCAAAAAAAAAAAAAACGAAAGAGATGAAAGGATAAGCAAGACTTTATCCAGATGAAGACTGAGAAGTCACGTGTAAAGGCCTCAGAATGGGAAGGACAACACTGACTGGAGCCACTGAGCCAGGCAAGGGGATGGGGAGGGCTGAAGGTGTGCAGGCAGGGCTAGTCTATGCAGGCTCTTGGAGGCCACATCATAAGTGTGTTGTAAGTTACTAAAATGTCTTAAGGGGGAAATAATATAAGCATGTTTTTACTTTCATACCATCACTGTGGCTGCAAGGTAGAGGCTTGACTGCAGTTTGCCCGAGTGGATATGGGATACTCTAGGAAGAAGTCACTGGAGCTAGAGAAAAGTGAACATATCCCATAAATAACTAGGAGCTAAAATCAGCAGAATTTAGAGGTTGACTGAATGTGAGAGGTGGCAGACAGGGAGGTGTTCGTAACCTTTCTCCATTTCTATTCTGAGTAAGAGAGTGGATATAAGGCCATTTATGGAGGGAAAAAAACTTAGGAGAAGGCTCGGGTTTAGGGAGGTGAATGATGAGTTTAGTTTTGGTCATAGTGAATCTGAGGTCCTCATAACACAGAATGGCATTATCAAATAGGGGTCTGATACTTAGAAGAAAACGTGGTTGGAAATATAAATTTGGTTTGTATCAGCAGGAAGATGATATGTGAAGCCAGGTTTGTAATAAGAATCCTCCAGAGAAGGAGTCTAGAAAACAAGGCACCCAGGACCAAACCCACAGGGACTCTCACAGGTAGAGACTGGGGAGAGGCGAAGGAGTGGCCAGGGAGAGAAAAGAAACATCAGAAAGGCATGCAGAAATGAAAGCCAAGGATAGAAGGCTTAAAATAGAAGGGACTGGCATACTGGGCAGATGTCCTTGGGATGCTAAGTAAGAGGAAAATGTTGAAGTGGCAACATGGAGTTGTGAGGCCGTGAAAGAACAATTTCAGTAAGCTAGCGACCAACTTGAGAAGTCCAGCTATGAGGCGAAACGACTGGTAGCTGGAAGAAAATACAAAGTCCCAAGAGAATGGGAGGGATTTCTACAATATGTTTGACTGGGTAGGGGAAAGATCCAGTAATAAATGAAAATTGAGATCCAGGAATGAGAAGAAATGAAGTGGGATTCTAACTAGGTGGGAGAATAGGACCCAGATTGTTCTTTAAAAGACAGAAGTATGACCTTTGTTTTGTTAAGCACTGGCCAGGTCCTATGTTCTTTGATCCATGGCAGTCACGTTTTCTTAACTTTGGCCCACTCCCCAACCTTGGGGAGATAAATCTCCTCTCTCTCTCTCTCTCTCTCTCTCTCTCTCTCTCTCTCCCTAATTTACTTTCTAAATAAACTATAATTTTAAAAAAGATAGAGGGACATTTCTTCCATTGCAACAGGAGAAGTGACACAGTGAAGAGGTAGACCTGATGGTGGGAAGTTGGGGGCATTTCTGTCTGAGGGCTGCTGTTTTATTATGCTAATAAGGAAAAATCATATAGTGGGGATGGGAGTAGAAAATTGTAGGGAAAATTGATTGGGATAACAGAGAAAGAATACGTCACTGGTGTGAGAAACAAACCCACCCCTCCAAAATTAAAAGATGAGCACAAAGATGTAGAGTGCAGCAGAAGCAAGATTTTAATGAAGGTCTTGCAAGATTGGGTGTCTGGCGTACAGGCATACCCAGAGCAGTTACAGCAAGCAATTTATTCCTAGAGCACAGGTCCTTCCCCCGGTTTCTTATTAGCCGTGAACTGTGGGGTTAGAATCTCTCCTGGACATCGCCTAAGGGGTTTTGCTCCAAATAAGGTTAAAATAAGTACTTGTTGCTATGTGATTGGAGGGTTTCAGCTTCCTTATTTCTAAGTAAGTTTCATTTCCCCAAAACATTGTTACCACGCCTCCCTTTGTTTTTTTGGTCACATCAGTAATGAATCACTTGTCCTTCAATGACTTGGCTGTTACCAGCCTCCCTTTGTTTTGTTTTTTGGTTACATCGGCAAACCTTACTCCATTTTATGAAAATAAATCATCTATTATCTCTCACACTGGGGACAATGGGAAAGTGAACATTCTGGAGAAACAGTAGGAAGGCTAGAGCAGTATCAAGGTCCCTGAGGCTTACAGTCAGGCAATGTGCCATGGCTAAATGTGTATCTGCTTATTAACTATGCAGTGCCATGCTAGACAATTAGCCAGGGCAAGAAGGGCATTCCTTGGCTTTAAATCCATTTCTATGAATGAAGTTAAATGGGTTTTGTAGGTCTCAAAAATAAAATAACTTTTTCTCTGCTCTTACAACCACGAAAATAAAATCAGAATACTACTACAAATAGCTCACAATCAAGTATGAAAAGAGCAATAAATTACCCCAATGAATTATTTTAGAGTACAAACATTCCTTTATACAATTGTGAATGGAACTGGGGGAAGGAGGGTAAGCAGGGGAAAGAGGGGTAAGCAGAGGGAAGGAGGCCAAGACATGGATTAATTTGCATCAACACGAATAATGTTTCTTTGAGAAATAAATCATCTTAATAAGCACAGTGCTTTCCATTCTCCATGGAAAACATTAAAAAACAAAAGTAGACCATCTGGAGATACAGAAATAGTATTTCTTAACTAGAATACCAGCAGAGCCTCAAGGGAATTCAAACTGACCCTGTCTGCAACTGTGTGGGTTGCAAGGAGTTAACTTTATTCTGGAATAAAAATGTATGCCCGACTTGTCAAAACTGTCATTTATGTTTCAATTGTTTCCCTTCTACCTTATTAATGTTTACAGCAACAGAGAGTTTGAGGCATCTTTTTTGAAATACGTTAGTTCTTCACTGTGCATTTAAAACTTACACTACTCTAACTTTCTATATCCCCTTTGTTTTTTTCTGAATGCAGAGGGATGCAATTAAAGCCCTTTTCCACATTCCAGAGGCCAAGCATGATACAAGGAAGAAGCTACATGCCTCTTGATACTATTCTTAGAACAGATTCAATCTTTACCTGTTATTTTTCCTGGCACCTCTCTCCACACACAGGGACTTTCCCAAAAAAGTAACACTCTTAAAAGCTATGCTTAGTAAACAAATTTGTCACCAACTGACAAATCTAAAATCAGAACGTTTTAACAACCAGTAGAAAACTAAGACCACTGGAGTTTCTAGAGTTTCAATTCCCTGAGTTTCATAGCAGCCTTAGTCTTTGCACAGGCTATTTTCCCTGCAGAGGACAATGTTGTCTTTTTCAAACGTTCACAGCCTCCCAAGTCTAGTTACTAATATTAATCTGTACCCATAGTGTCATCAAGATGTGATTTGCTCTCCTGAGAAGCTTTCCAAGTATAAATTCCTCAAGTTTAAAGAATAAAACACACACACACATACACACACACATATACACACACACACACATTAGAAGCCTTTCCTCCTGAGGCTTTGCCCGCTAAGGTTGTCCAACTATTTCTAATTAGCTTGTGTATTCGAAGGATCTGAAGTATTAGCTTAATCTCTAATCAGAGGAGGAATTTCTCTTTTACCTTTAGAGAATCTTGTGAATGAGCCAATCACTTAGTTTGGCTCCTAGGATACTAGAATTAACATCAGGGAGTGGAAAATAAATAATCAAATTTATTTCCTTTGCTTATCAATTTGATTTCTAGCCAAGAAAATCTGTTGGTAAAAAAAGAAGGGGTGGGGGAGAGAGTGTGGGATGCAAAGATTCTCATTTTAACCTTTGTAGGCTGCCTGAAGACATGGGCTGTAGAGTGGCATAAAACCTCAAAAGTTAATATCATTTGTGGGGATGAAGGTTTTAATAGGGAGCACAGAGAAGAAGAATGTCATTGCCAATTGTGATTATTTCAGATTCTAGCTACTGGAAAGCACAGAGTTAAAAGAAATGACACATAGATCAAGAGAGACCATCCTTCCTTCACCTTTTGGGTTTCAAAAGCTACAACTGTTCCTAACCACTTGTTTTCTTGTATTTATACAATTTAACACAAACCATGAAATGTTATAAGCCAATGGATCAAACCCAATCCTTCCACTTATGAGGTTACCCAGTTAGCTTTACAAATCTGATCTAACAGAAAACTTCAAAATAATCCACTTTAGTTAAAGTTTAGTATCAATTAAATTTCCAAAGTTCAAGGTCATGTACCTTTCTCCACTCTTTGCCTTCATCCTCCTTTCACTTAAATCTTTGGATGACCTTTCAGCTGCGGGTAGGCTTATTTTATTCAGTTCGCCCATTCCTATACAGAAACACCTGAGTAAAGTTAGGATATTGTGGCATTCCCACAACACACGTGTTTTTTGTTTGAAACTATCAAACCTAGAAAACAATTGACCAAAAAAACCAACCAACCAAACAAACAAACAAAAAAATCTTGTAAAGCAGAGACCATGCTTACTTTACTGGCATCCTGCAGTCCTAGCAAAGTAGTCTCCCAAAATGATGCCAAGTGAGAGCTGAGGATGGTGATGAAGACTGCCATTGACACATAAATTAAATCACTTACACTAAAAAGTAATACTCTCTGCTTTTTATTTGCTTATTTTACAAATTAATAGGACATTAACAGTGCCACATCCCCATCTGGGTGTCCTTTCTTAGAAGTGATGATGTTGGAAACAGGGAATGTATTAGTCTGCTCAGGCTGCTGTAACAAAATACAAGACTAGGTGGCTTAAACAACAGAAATTATTTCTCACAGTTCTGGAGGCTGGAAAGTCCAAGGTCAAGTTGTTGGCAAGGTAGGTTTCATTCTGAGGCCTCTTCTCTTGCCAGCCTGCTACATGTTCACATGATCTCCTCTTTGAGGGAGAGAAAGAGGGCTAGTAAGCCCTCTGGTGTCTCTCTTTATCTAATCCTTTCAGATCAGAGCTGTGTCCTTCTTTTATGACCTCATTTAACTTTACTACATTCTTTGGAGGAGCCATCTCCAAATACACCCATACTGGGGGTTAGGGCTTCCACAATTGTGAGGAGGATACAAACTCAGTTCATAGAGAGAGAAAGAAAGGGTGAGGGATGAAGTGATACTGCATATTTTTTCTTTAGAACTTTGTATTATATTATATAGAGGTAATAATCAAATGTACAAAATTTAATACTGCCATCTGCATCAATACTTTGTAGTGTATTTGAGTTATCAAACATAACTATCAATTTTATGCTTCTATTTCTGTCATCTTCAGTCTCTTTCCTGGGATTCTTAGCTGTCTCCTGTTTCCTTCCCTAAACCATAAAGACACTTTATCATGTTTTTAAAAATCATAGAACTATGTAAAAAATATAATGCAGGTAAAATGTTCTAATTTTAAAATAGAAAGTTGTTTAGCTAGCTTTAACCTAAAATACAAAATAGCTGGCCCTGTTGAGAGAATGGCTCTTCAAAATAAGATTCTGTCCAGCACCCAAGCCTATTTGCTTGCTGGACTATTTTAACTTTCATTCGTAGTTTTTAACCCATACTTGGTATTTTTTTTAACAGAAGTGAATAAAGATATTAATAGAAGAACTGGACTAAAACCCAATGTAGATGATATCAACTAGAACACATTTTAGCTACAGCCTGCAAGGAATTCATTTGAAGCATGGAGGCCCTTGATATCAGTCTCCTGAAAGCCTTATTTGTACTAAGCTGTCTATGTTGGTGCAGAGGGTATACCTACTGACCAAACAGGCCTGAAACATGAAACACAAGGGCTATTTTCCCGTCACAGTGCTTAGTGTGGCATGCTAAATGGAACAGTAATAACCGTGCCAAGGAGAATGATGACAGCAACAGGATACTGATTGTTTCTGATCATCAGACTGATCATTCTTACAGAACATTTGGCATAACTCTTAATTTATGGATTTGGATACATGTGGTATTATTCTGGCCAAATATAGCTGAATGCTAATATAAGTTGTTGCAAAAAATATATACATAGCACTGCATGGTTGCCTCTTTTTCGTAATTCATACTAATGCACTAAAAAAGTAGGTTCAATAAAACTTGACTTACTTATATCTCATCTGAAGCTCATAAAATCTAACATCAGCTTTAAACATTGTAATGCCAGTTACAAAATAACAAGTTGCACAATATCACTAAGCATTCTATCAACCACAGAAATGCAAATCAAGCTTGGGCTGACCTTGAGGAGTTCCCTTCACAGACAAAAACAAGATCATGAAGAATATTCCCCCATCTCTTCTAGTTGTCTATTTTCTATTCTAAAAACTTTTAAAATACGGAAATGTTACTTCCCTGCACAAATTCCTCAGGCTGTAGTTCACTTTGCTCTCCACGAAGGTCTCCGTCTATATTCAGTAGCAAAGCATCTATTCTAGCATCTTGACCACAATTTGTTAACAGCTAGAGTTCCCTTTTGCTTTCTGCTCTATCAGGGGCTTCCTACATTCTTAGTTTAGCTCTTTTACATGTTTCTGTTCCCTCTTGAAGATCTCAAATGATTCTCTCCCATTAGACTGGAAGCTACTCAAGAGCAGGGATGACACGTGCCTTGTTCACCTCTACATTCCTGGTACCCAGCACATGACCTAGTAAATAGCAGCTCTTTAGTAAATATTTGTTAAAAGAACAAATCACATAAAAAGAGTGAAAATAATAATACTCCATACTATTTTTCCTTCTCTTTTCATATCACTGAAGAACAGACTCAGTAAGTTGCAGCTATCATATTCAAGGTCAAGTGCTAAGATGCCAGATTTGGTCCAGCATAGTTGTCTTGGATATGTTACTTGGAAGAAACTCCTAAAGGGATGAAAATGGACAACTTTAATAGAAGTCAACAGGGCAATGCTGCTTCCTTCTGTTGCATTACTTAGCTTCTGACATTTCAACTTACCTGATAGCCCACTGGTGTCCACTTCTGATTCAAAATGATATTTCCTATTCATTGCAGGGAAATTATGATTTCTCAATAAGGAAATATCTGTTATGTAGACACTGCTGGGCTTGTGGTTACATTTTCCCCTGGCCTTAGCTCTCAGTTTGTTCACTGTGGTTACAATTTGTCAGTTTTATTCACTAACAACCAAGTTGGGAACACAGTTTGTCACAGCATTCAGGACTCCCAGTGATAGACTCCGTGAATAAATAGCTAGAAGGATGCCAACAAGAAGGGTCATCTGGACTTGGGAAACCTGGTTTTCTATTTGTTGTCTAATGCTGACCCTGTCACATGGCAACTGGCAAGTCAGCTCATTTCTCTGTTTCCCCATTTAATGAAAAAAATTGGATGAAATTATTTCAAAGATCTTCAAATTCATACACATTACAGAATTCTACCTAAAAAAATGATGATAGTATGTTGAGACAGAATTCTTCAGGAGATATTCCTAGTTATACATTTAGACTCAAAAAAGCCCACCCTGAGCCTGGTACCCAACAGGGCCTCTCCCCATTCCTGCCCCTCCATACAAAGGTGGATGTCTGTGCCCATCTGGAGATTGCATCCACTCCCCTTTGAAACCACACTCTAGGTATGGGGTATTTGGGACCCCTGGGTTCCCTGCCCAGATGGCCAAGAGCTTCCAGAGGATGAAGCTTGAGCAGGTGTACTGGTGGGTTTTCAACTCTGTGCCCAGAGGCACCTTGTGGTGGGGGGTTGGGCCCAGAACAGGAAGAAAAGGGGGCAAGCCAAGAGCTGAGCGGGAGGCGACTGAACTTGCACTCTTGTCCAGTTGGTTCTTTTGTTAGTGAGGACCTGTAGGAGGCACCTTTAAGACTGCACAGTGACAGAGAAGGTAAATGAGATAGAGGAGATGAAGCAGTCCCTTCCTACCACCTGTTGGAAAATCTAAAATAAATTGCTCTGTTTTCTGGACATTTGAGGTTTTGTATAATCCATTTCAAAATATAACTGGTACCCCCCCCCCTTTTTTTTGCAAGGCTCTCTGTTAGGTTCAGAGGATACGAAGTTGAATAGCATGATGTCTCTGTTTTCGAGAATCCATGAGGAAATATTTTATTGTGTACTGCATTGTATTCCCTGTTTTCCTACAGACAAGAGAGTTATTTCAGTGTTGAAATTGACCTCAGAAAGGCTGTTTTCAGGGTGATCATGGGGACAATTCTGTGACATTCAAAAGGCTGAGAAACAAATGTTGGCAAAGATAGGGAGAAAATAATGTTTTATACAGAAACTGGGGCCAAAACAAAGCCTCTATGAGCTGTGTTTAGGGGGCTCTGGAGAGCAGCTATTGGGAGCTACTTTTCCAGATCTAAAAAAGAAAACTTGCTAAATAGGTGCTAGATACAAATAAATGTCTGAAACATAGTAATTACTTAATAAAGGTTTGGAAATAAAATTAAATAGATCAACACACACACACAAAGGACAGGCTCACCTGGGTTCAGATTTTTGAAGTCATATTGTACAGAAAGAATCAAATTTTTTGTTGGTGGCAACATAAAGAGCTGGGTCCTTTAGGGGTGAAACAGAGAAGCAACTGTAGAAACCAGAATCACAGTTCTAAGTATTTAGGGTTTTTTTGTTTTTGTTTTTTGACTATCAAAAATAGAATCTCTTTACAAATTATGTTTTATTATTACTTTTGGCTGCTATATATGAAGTCTTTTTTCCAAGTTTATTATCTTTGTATTCACAGCAAACATGCCAAGCCCTCCATAGTACAGATATCATGTCTCATTTTCTGGGCAGGACCTCAAGAACTATGCTAAACAGAGGTGGTGAGAATAAACACTCTTCTTTTTTTAGGCGTCAAAGAGGAGGTTTCTAGTGTTTCACCCTTCATACGATGCTTTTGTAGTTAAACATTACCAGGTTAAAGATGTCTGCTTTTATTTGTAATTTGCTAAAACGTTTTATTTCTTCAATATCATGAATGGATGTTAAATTTCTTCAAACGCTTTTTCTTCTTATTTTGAGGTAATTATATCATTTTTTCTTAATGTGGTCATGTAGTACATTACATTAATATATTTTCTAGTGTTAACTCATCTCTAGACAGTCCCCCTTTGGAGACGACCCTCCCTCGTTCCTGGATTTGGTTTGATAATATTTCATCTATGCTGCAAGTAAAATTTTTCTACAAATTTTCCTTTCTCATACTATCTATTTTGGTATCATGGTAATACAATAAGTGACAGAGAGCTTTCTCTTAGTTTCTATTTTCTGGAATAATTTGTAGTTATTTCTTGATGGTTTGGTAGAATTTGGCTAAATAACCACCACTAGACCTACTCATTTATTCTTTAAAAGAAGGACTGATTTTAAACTACTATATGAAATTTTTATCCAGAATATATAAAACAGACTGAAAACTTAGTAACAGGAAAATGAACGACCTAATTTTTTAAAAAAGATGCAAGCAAAGATATAAAATTGGCAAATAAGCACATGAAAAGATGCCCATTAACCATTAGGGAAATGCAAATTTAAGTCATGGTGAGACTCATACTGATTAGAATGGCTAAAATAAAAGAATGAACAATACCAAGTGTTGGCCAGAATGCACAGCAATTGGAACTCTTTCATATTGTTGATGGGAATGCAAAATGTCACAGACACTTTGGAAAATAGTGTAGCAATTCTTAAGTTAAACGTACCCTTACCATATAACCCAGAAGTCTTATTCCTAGTTATTTACCCTGGAGAAATAAAAACATATATGTATGTTTACATATGTACATAAAACATATTATACATGTAAACATATGTTTAAACATGTGAACATAATAGCCCTAAACTGGAAGCAACCCAAAAGCTTCTCAACTGGTCCATGCAACGAAATCTTTCTCAACAAGAAAAAGGTATAGTCTACAGCTACATGCCATAACATGGAAGAACCTAAAATGCATTCTCAAAGGGCTACATACTATCTGATTTCATTTAGATCACATTTCAGAAAAGACAAAATTATAGGAGCCAAACACGGAGCAAAGATTCCTTGGGGTCTGGGAAGGAAGAGTTGTCTACAAAGGGACATGAAGACATTTTACAGGGCAATAAAACTGCTCTAAATCTTCATTTTGGTAGAGGTTACATGTCTGTCAAAGCTCCTAGAACAGTACATAAAAATGGATAGATTATACTGTATATAAATTATACCTCAATTTTTAAAGTTTTAGAAATTAAGTAATATTTTTTAAACTACTGATCTGATTATATATAATTATAGTTTATTCAGGTTTTCCATTTCTACTAGTGCCCATTTTGACAATCTATATTATTTTCTAAGAAAGTGTCTTTTCAACCTAAGTTTTCAAATTTTTGACATAAAATTGTTCTCAATTTTTTTTTGATAAAAAAAGAACTCTATCAGTAGCTATGTTCTTTTCACTTCTATTATTTAATTTGTTTCTTCTTCATATTTAGGTAATGATTGGCTAGATGTTTACCTAATTTAGATTTTTTAAATGCGTTACTTTCAAATAACTGTTTTTAGGCTTTATGGATTTTATTTATAGCTTCATTGCCTCTGATTAACTTTGGCTCATTTCGATCTTTCTTCTTCGCTAAAGTATGCATTTAAGGTTATACACTTTCTTCTACATACTGCTTTAGTTATATCTCACATGTATTTGACATGTAATATATTTATTTTCAGTCAGTTCTAAATATTGTTTAATATTGAACATAATTTATTCTTTAATCTACAAAACATTTAGATGCTCATTTTTAAATTTCTAAATTTATGATGGGTTTTGGCTGTCATAGAGCTTGTTCACAGTGTATTTTTGTTTTCTATATCCTTCTTTTTGTCTGCCTGATTTATCCATTCTAGAGAGATATAAATTAATAGATTTGTACATTTATCTTTGTATTCTTCTAACTTTTACTGTATCTATTTTGAGACTATTAGGATAGATATGTACATATTTTGAATTGTTATATCTTCTTAATGACTGTTCCTTTAATTAATAATGACTCAACTCTGTAAATGTCTGCTTTATAATACATTTTGACAAATATTAATTAGATAAATCAGCATTCTTTTAAAAATATTGATTGGTATATCTTTTCATGCCCTTTTAAACTTTTCTATGCCCTTATGTTTAAATAGATTTTATAAATAGGGTATATCTAGATTTTGTTGTATACTTTTTTAACATCAACCTTTTAACTGGTATATATTGAACATTTATGTGTATTGCAATTACTGATGTATTTGGATTTATTTATACCTTTTATTCTATGTTATGTTAGTTGCCATGATTTTCCTGCTTTTTTGCCTTTTTATTACCTTCTTTTAGAGTGATAAAATTTTCTTTATTCTTTTTTTCTTCTTCACTGGTTGAAGTTACACATTCTATTTCTATTCTTTGAGTGGTTTGCTTTAAATGTTTAATATGCTTACTTGACTTAGAAAGTTCAAAGTGGACCTGTGTCACCATCTACCTCCAGAATAATGAGTGAGCTTGAAATATCATTATTTATAGCTACCCCCCACCTTGTTATACGGTATATGCTGTTACCTAGCATATTAGTTCTTCCTTTTAAAATTGCTCATATTTTTATTATTTTAAAACAAGGAGCATTTATTCACATTTATAAAACTACCGATTTCTTTGCTCATTCTTGTTTCCTGCATTCTACTCCTTTATTATGAGTTCTGGTTTTTTCTTCATGAATTATTTCTTTCACATTTTGGGAGGAGAATATCTCTTTGTGGTCAACTCTCTTAGATTTTCATGGTTAAAATATCTTCATTCCACCTGAATGAAATTGTTGGCTAACAGTACTTCCCCCTCAGCACACTGAAGATATAATAATTTTCATGGTCGGTCATCTCCAGTGTGTTGACTTTGAACAAAGTGAAGCCCATGAGAGTCATTGGAGGCTCAGGGGAAGAGAACAAAAGCAGAATATACTCCTAAAGGTGGAAGAAATGGGATGAAGGCATTAGAATAAACAGAAATAGGAGGTAGAATATCATGGAGTGGATGAAAGTAAGAGAGGGAAGGCCATCAGTGGCATCCCCAGTAGTCTGTGTCTAGACCTAATGATCCCATCTTGGCCCCTCACTGTTTTCTCCTTTAAGTACTTACATGAGACAGTGGCAAAAATGATCTTACCTGCAATTCTTTGTAAATTGTTCAACTAGGAAAGAAACTAGCAGTGATGAAGAGACATAATTTGTTATTGTATCCTAAGTTCCTATAGACAAACAAAGCCTACCACTGTAGCATTTAAATAGGACAAACCATACTTCTCTTTGGCTTCTTCTTTAAATAAGCTTTTCGATTACATCATATAGTGCTTTCAAATAGTTGTGACCAGGAGCAATGTTTGGAGAGGGCGCTATACAAAGAGGGATATTTTGCTGACAGAATGAGTATCATTTCTGCTGCTGCTATATTTGAACACAACTGAAAACATACTTAATAAAATTTGACATGTTTTCCCCGAATGTGTTGATTTAAAACTAAAGAATTTTAGGGTTGGCAGAGGTTTCAGAGACCATCTATTCCAAACCCTTCACTTTATGCATGAGGAAGCTGAGTTCTAGGGGGTCCATCTACTAGTGGGACCCAATTAAGAAGTAAGATGGGTTTACACTAAGAACTTCAAATACTGGCAGAGCTCTGTTTATAGGTACTGTTGTTATAACCCACCATTTTATTGCCCAACCTATGGGGTACATGAACAGAGTGACACTCCCAGGGTTTTCACACTCAGTGTTTTAAATTCTGAGCTTTGTACTACTCTCTATTCTTATGAAGAAAATATGTCATTGGTTATTCAACACATTCTGATTTAATGTTGATATAACAAATTGTTTGTACTCCAAGAGCTTGCTGCATTTTTTCAAAAATACTCTCATTTTTAGCTTAGCCTGAAAATTCCTTTGGTTTTTTATTGGTCATGGAAGCTAGCCATTAAAAACTTTTTTTCTTTTACAAGAAGTTTTTCCTAGGTTGACATAAAATTTAGGTGGAGAAACTTCTACCATTACTGTAGTCCTTAATTTCAAATGCATATTTTTTTTCATCAGTTTTCTTTTTATATTTTCCTTCTTGTGACATTGTCCATTGTCCTCAAGGACAATGTAAGGGAATTTATTTATCACAGACAGCATTCCTGGCTCCTGATCAAGAGAGTTCATTCCCAAGATAATTACTTCAAGACAGCAAATACAGGCATGCAAGATGACAAAATTCAGCTTTTATCCTATTTTATTCACCAAGTATTGAAATTATTGGTTCTTGGAAGACCATCTATATATTCAGAAGGTTATCTCATTTTAGAAGTCTTTGCAGAAGGAAATCACATGCACCACTGATTTAGTTAGTTAATGAGCAAAATCAATGAAAGTCTTATCCATTTTGACCTTGTACCCACCCCAGGTCCAATTAAGCCAACTGGGTAAAAAATTTTGATAGGGTTAATTTTGCCAGAAGAGCAAGTTCATGCTCACTGAGACTCTAGACTCATTACAGAGGTCTTTAGGTCCACTCTTGTCCTACCAAACTCTAAATCCAGCACTTGAAATAACTTTTTTAAAAAGGTCCCTACAGAAATGCATTCAATCTTCTATATGAGGATGCTTGTGTGTGGTGGGTGGGTCAGGTGGAAAAGGGGAGCAGTCAAAGTTAGAAACAGTATTCAAGGTCAGAGACAGCATCCAGTGGCCAACAAAGAGCTGGAAACGGGGTTGTTCTGAGTGGAAGATCTCTGTGCGGCGTGCTTCTCATATAAAGCTGGGTGCAGGTACATTTTTTAGCCTTCCAACACACAAATCCTGTACGTGGTTAGAGAAACAGTGACACCAAGGGATACTTGTTAAGTGACTTTTTTCTATATTTGTAGAAAAGAATGCCCGATGCTGTCAAAATGAGAGGAGTGATAGATGTGATAGAATCCTGGAGATGGTCTAGTCTAAAACACACTTTTGAAGTGATAAAGCTCAGAGAGGTGAACTCACTTGTTCAAGGTCATACAGCTAGTTATAGCGAGACTGGTATCTTGCTAATATATCACACTGCTCTTAATTTAACAACCAATTAAAAAAAGAATGAGTGAAGCACTCACCCTGAGATTGGGGCATAATGCAACTTTCTCAAGGTCTCATGGGAACCCAATAATTAGAGTGCTAGCAGGTATTGGGCATTTTACTTGTCACAATCCCTTGAGGTATGTTTCTGAAACTTATGGCTGGGTGCGGCAGTGGCTTGCAAGCATTCTTTGGCCTGCAATCCTAGAGACGTCTATCTGTGAGTCTCCTGCAGCGAGAGGAGTGAAAAATTAATGAGGAGCACAGAAAAGCTCATTTTCAAAGGTATAGAGATTGGGAGGGCAATGAAAACTGGAAGTGAAGGGAAAGATTTTAAGCTATCAGCCTCAAGCTCTGGCAAATTGTATAAATGGGGTATAAATGTAAATATACCCACATGGAAATGGAACACCACCAAAGAGCTATTTAGGGAAGGGCTGGATCTGAATTATAAGCACCCAGGACAGAGCTCCCTGTGATTCATTCGTGGGCATCCATCCATCTCTGCGATGCCCAAAACTCCAGTCATTGGATCTCTTTGAGCTGTTACTTCCTTTTCATGAGGAAGGACGCTTTGTCTTGATCCAAATGTGTTTTTCTCTAACTCTAGCACAACAGCCTAGGATACATATCTTATAAGGATGAAGGTGAATTTGGAAAAATCGGATACTTTTAAAACATTTTTTGGAGGATTGTTTTTTTCTTTTCAACAGGGTGATGTAATTTATTTTTCAAGAAAAAAATTAGTCTGAATTAAAGACTGCAGATTATTTTATTGTCAAAGCTAAATGCCCCAAACACAGCAAAATGGGGGCACAAATCATTTCCTAACAGACACCTGAATGTCCTCATTACTCCCAGCACACATGACCTTGCCTTTACCTGTCTTGTCTCTCAAACAGCTTCTCCCCAAAGAAAAGTTCTCCAGCTATTCGGAATGTGCTCCTGCTATAGCTCAATTCTGGAATATATTTGGAGAAAGGATTCCTATTACTCAGAAGAGCTCTAGAGCTGGGAAACTAGGAGGATGTCCATCAGAGGAGTAATTTTTTTGGCTGATTAAAAATATTTGCAAGTCCAGCCGGGCCAAGTGGCTCATGCCTGTAATCCCAGCACTTTGGGAGGCAGAGGCGAGAGGACTGCCGGAGCTCAAAGGTTCAAGATTAACCTGGGAAACGTGGCGAAACCTCATCTCTAAAATAATTCAAAAAATTAGCTAGGTATGATGGCACATGCCTATGGTTCCAACTACTTGGAAGGCTGAGGTTGAAGGATCACCTAAGCCCAGCAGGTTGAGGCTCTGGTGACCCTGAATGTGCCACTGCACTCCAGCCTGGGTGACAGAGTGAGGGTCTGCCGACTCAAATATATATATGTATATTTGTAAGTCCAGTAGTGAGTTGTCAATAGACCACAGCTCTTAATGATTTGAACATATTTTTTAAGCCAACAATGAATTGTTCATAAGCCTCCAGAAGTTGTTTAAGGAAAACAGAAACCTTGTTATCTTTTGAGTGTAACAGGCCTTCATCTCATTCTCTACTGTTATAGGTTGAACTATATTCCTCCAAAATTCACACCGATGTCATAATCTCCAGCATTTTAGGATGTGGTCTTATTTGGTAATAGAGTTGAAGATGTAACTACCTAGATTAGGGTGAGGTCATATTGGAACAGCATAAGCCTCTAATCCAATGATTTATGTCCTTACAAAAAGGAGAGATTTAGAGACAGACATGCATATATGGAGAATGCCCACGGAAGATGAAGGTGGAAAGCAGGGTGATGCTTCTACAAGCCAAAAAATGACTAAATTAAGGCTGTCAACAAACTACCAGAAGCTAGGGGAGAGGCATGGAGCAGATCATCCGTCACAGTCCTCAGGAAAAAAAAACTGCCCTAGGAAATGAATACAACTGCCCCATGGAGTCAAGCCTGTGCTCTCCCTTTTCGAGACACAGAATCCAGCCTTGGCATCCTGCACTCCCAGTAGATGGCTCCTCCTTCATTGTGTGGTTGGGGCTTCCTAGATCCTCTCTGGCCATGAGAGCTCCTTGCCAAAATGGACGCCTCTTCTCATCTACATTCAACTCTTACCCATTGCTGTTAAAAAAGACTATCCATCAAGAGCCACCCAGGATCAGAACTTCGGAACTATCTTTGATTCCTCCTCCCTCACCCTCACACTGTATCTCCCAAGTCTTATCATTTCTTCCTCCTCTGCATCTCTGCCATCTCTCCTCTTCTTTCATTCCTGATAACACCACCTCAGCCTGGCTTCAATGATCTCTTGCCTGGACTGTTACAACAGTCTTCAAACTGTGCCAGGCTCCCCACAGTTCCTGTTGGTTATATCTCTAACCAGGGAGTCACCCAAAGGCCAGCGGTGATAATGTCACTTCCTTTCTCAAAAGCTCCCAATGGAATGAATGTCCAACTCTTCAGTCTTTACTGCTTTCCATGATTGAATCCCAACTTATATCTCCCAGCAGTTGCCTTTTATAATTTAGGTTTCTATGGAGTCAAACTTGCAAAATACACTTCTGATTTCCTACCTCTGTGCCTTAAGTATACCCCATTGGCTGTGTCTGGAATTTCTTCTCCCGATTCTGTTGGTTCAAATTCTAGTCAGTCTGCATGGACCACAGCTATGGTTCTATGATTAGGTTTGCAGGCTCTGGAGTTCAAGGAACCAGATCAATCCTGGTCCCCGACCTACTGAGATATGACCTTGGCAAGTTATCAAACTTTTCTGCATTTCAGTTTTCTCACAAATGCAAAATGGGAGTAATACACCTCATGGGCTACCGTAAGAGTGAAGCAAGTGAGTGCATGGACTGCACTTAGAACAGCACCTGGCATTCCAAGTATTCAATGACTTTCAACTATTATGACTGAAAGCAGTGACCCTCTGCCCTGATCTCTCAGAACATCCCAAGTAATATTCTCTTATGCCACTTAAATTCCTTTTATCATTCCTTCTGGACACGCCCCTCCTTAAGTCCATGACTGTGCAGCATTTCTTCCTGTGTCTGGAATGTCCCTTCTCTCTTTTTGACCTTGAACACCAGATCCCAATTCTTCTGGGAGCTCATTCTGCCTTGCTTCTCAGTGATGGGTTGCCATCTCCACTCCTGCTCCAGAGAGGCCACACCCAAGTCTCTCAGAGGGAGGAAGTATATTTTTTCATCTTTGTGTCCAAAGGCCTAATCCCAGGCTTGGCACTTAAGCAAGTACAAAATGAATGCTTGCAAAACATACAGAAGACTGAATGCTGAAACACTAGAAAGGGGTGAACACCTCAACAGGCAGTAAGTCTATCACATTTTTCTCTATGCAGCTACCAGTGCCCGTATTGCTAAGTGTCCAGCGTTTATTGCTGGTTTGCATGAGCAGATAATCTGATGCATTAGTACAGCCCGTTGAAGACTGTAGGTCATTTCTCCAGGCAGTAATTATCAATTGGGACTAAATTAAGACAATTAAGAATCACTTCTTTTGTACTTTCAGAGTACCTCATGATCACTTATCTCACAGCTTTGTAATTATTGGTTGTCAGTACTATTTCTTCCATTAGTGTGTGCTCAGTGTGGGCAACTGTGTCTCGCTTAGCTCTCAACTTCCTGTGCCTGGCATTTAGGAGATCTTGGGTAAGTGTTTGCTGAACAAAGGAACAACAGGAGAAACCTGAGTCAAACAATGGTGCACTGTGAGCCACTTAGTACATTAGCTCCCTTGCATTGTTTTTCCAACAATTAATTGCCAAGAAGACTTTTCTGATCAGATTCTATTGTTATTCTCACAACGTGATTCTGAAAGGAGCACATTTCTTGGCTATATTCAGCAAATCCCTCTGATCTTGGATCTAGCTTGACTTGAAGTATTTTGTCTTCCAAGCTTGCAGCAGAGAGTAAGAGGGCAGAAGGATCCCTTGGCATAAGACCTTGAGCTATAATGTGCTCAAGGGGTATTCAGGAAGCCCAGGCTGGGAGCCTAAGGGACTGGAACATGTCTTGGCCAGCTGCTGACCTCAGAGTATGCCTATAAGGCATAACTCTGTGGATTTTCCTTTCAGAAAGCAAAAACAGGGCTGAAAAAGGAGGGGCTTCCAGGGGCACTTGTAGCCTTTATGTAATAGCTCAATGTCCTCAGAGGAAAGCTGAACAAATTCTGCATTTGCAAAACAGGCACCTGTTGGAGCAGGTGCCAGAAACAACTTTAGCCACTTACTAAATACAACTATTCACTGACTAAACAAAAAATAACCTTAAATCAGTAACAAGTAACAGGACATGGATCATTACCATGACCTTACTATAGGAATCAGCTTCCTGTTTCAATGCTGGCAAATCGAAATAATTGAGTGGAGGTACAGTGGGCTTGGGTGTCAGGCTACTAGAGTTCAAATCCTGGCTCTACTCCTTAAGGGCTGTGTGACCTCAGAGAAAGTTGCTTCACCTCTCTGTGCCTCTGTTCCCTCATCTGCAAAATAGGAATAAAAATAGTTCCTGTCCCACATGCATTGGTGATGATTAATATATATAAAGAACTTGGAAGAGTGAATGGCATACAAATAGCATCTGTGTTGATGAGCCAATATTCAATTAGGCAAAGATGTGTGACTAACACTCAATAAGAATGCATCTTTTATAATTATTTTGTATAAAAGCAGCCCTTACATATGGCAGTAATTCAAATAATTCTAATCTCAATACCTAGTCTGATCCCCAAATGGCCACTACACTCTTAAACGCTTCCTTCATATTTTTGCAGGGAAAATTTTTATTCGGAAATCAATATGTGTCTATATACAATCTACCCTTTAAAATAACTAAGATCACATATGTGAGGACCTACTGTCCTCCACCTCAGCTTTTGTTTTTATTTTTATTTTTATTTTTTATTTTTATTTTTTTTTTGAGTTGGAGTCTCACTCTGTCGCCCAGACTGGAGTGCAGTGGCCGCTTCCGGCCACTGCAGCCTCGACCTGCTGGGCTCCGGCGATCCTTCTGCCTCAGCCTTCCAAGGAGCTGGAACCACAGGCACATGCCACCACGCCCAGCTAATTTTTTTGATTTATTGTAGAGATGAGGTCTCGCCAAGTTGCCCAGGCAGGTCTCGAACCCGTGGGCTCAGGCAATCCACTCACCTCAGCCTCCCAAGGCGTGGGATTACAGGCTGAGCCACCGAGCCCGGCTTTTTTTTATTTTTTGAGTCAGAGTCTCACTCTGTTGCCCAGGCTAGAGTGCAGTGGCACGCTCACGGCCACCCCAGCATCAACCTGCTGGGCTTAGGCCATCCTTCCACCTCAGCCTCCCAAGAAGCTGGAACTACAGGCACGTGCTACCATGCCTGGCTAATTTTTTGTTATATTGTAGAAACAAGGTCTCACCAAGTTGCCCAGGTTGATCTTCTACCCCTGGGCTCAGGCAATTCTCTTTCTTGGCCTCACAAAGTACTGGGATTACAGGCTTCAGCCACCACATCCAGCCTGTATTTCTCACTTAACTGTGTATCTTAAAGTTCTCTTCATATCTGAAGATATACATCTTTCTTGTACTTTCTGTGACTATTGGTATTTTGCTGTGTGGAAAGACCATGACTTATATATGAATCCCCACTGATGGTATTTATCTTGTTTCCATTTTTTGGTGATTATAAACAATATGAAATGAACAACCCTGTACATCTATTGTACTATATTTCTGCAAGTGTGCATGTAGGCTAAATACCTAGCAATTTACATCTTCCTCTGGGCATGTCCTTCCTCAAATCTAGAACACTGCAGCATCTTTTATTCCTGTGTCTGAAACATTCTTCCATGCCTTACTCTCCTTTGCTAGGTTGATGAACTGCAAGGTCAAGGGTAAGTGCATTTATAGTTTTGGTGACTTTTGCCACATTGTACTCCAAAAAGCTTGTAGCTATTCCTTCTTCCACCAACACTGTTTCCCGCCTACTCTCACACTAGCAGTTACTGATTTTTTAAAACTTTGCCAAAGTCATAAGTGATAAATAGTATCTCACCAGTTTCAATTTGTGTTTAATTATAAGTGAGGGTGAGATCTTTTTTATATTTATGCAACATTTGCATTTTTTGATTTGCTAATTCATATCCTTTGCCCACTTTTTTTGAATTGGAAATACAAACTCTGCTACATCCTTGCTTAAAATCTTTCATAGTGACCTATTGCCCTACAGGATAAATTCTGGAATCCCTAATATGACAAAAAAGAGCCTGTGATCTGGTTCCTTCTATGCCTCCTCTTCCAATGGTTTGCTCCCCTTGAGGGCACAGAGACACTTGCTTGTGGTCCCAGTGCTCACGTCTGGTGTTCAAGAAAGATTCAGGGAATGATTGGTTGAAGGAATTCCAATTTTCATATAATTCACCTTAAATAAGGAACAACTAAGAACCATTTAACTATTTTCCTCAAGTATTTTCTTCTTGTTAATCCTATTATCAGAGACCATTTGCAAATAATATGTCTTTCGTGGTTTCTGCTAGTTTATGCTGGTAAAGATATCCAGATATCTTCTAGCTGGCTCTTATGAGTGTTCTCACTAAAGTTCAGCTATTCTAATAGGGAAAATGCTAGACTACAATGGACCAGCCCTATGCAACGTTCACAGCAAGAGTCTTTAATACACTGCAAAAGAAGAAATCAGTCCAAATATAAGCCAATGATCTCAGCTTCCCTGAGGCCACTCTGGCCAGACTATCCATCGCTGGAACATCCTAGGAAAGCCTAATCTTCCCTACTTGATTTCTCACTAACCATTTCAACTTCACACCACTATACATCTCTATCTTCCAACCCTGCTGAGTGTGAAGTCATTACTCTCCACATTGTAGGAGGTGTAAATTGCTACAACCTTTTAGGAAAGCAAAGGTCATAAAACTATCCTCAGCCAATGCAACCCAGAACCAGGTCTCTATCCCAAAGGAAGAAAAGCACAAAAAAGAAAAGGAAAAAATGCTACACACATAGACATTTGTGGCAGGGTTATTTATAATAGCACACACCCAAGGAAATGTTTTATAATTAGGAAGGTAATTGCTGATTATGAACTAGAGTTTCTACTATGAGATAATGTCAAGTTAAAAAACCAAAATAAGAGAGAAAAAATTATATTTTTGATTTCAACTATGAGAAATTATTATGAAAGAATGGAAGTATGCATAAATGATCATAACTTATAAGAGAATAAGAATTAAGGGTAGATTTTATCTCTGCTTTCCAACTTTAATAAAATCTATTATTTTTATTTTTCAAAAATCTCTCAAATTTTCTTCTATTTAGGATCTAAATATAAAATTATGATAGTAATTACCTTACTTAAGCACACTGTTGGTGAACAAGTTAAATGACTGGTTTAGAGGTATTTAGTTAATAATGTATCCACGATTAGAATTCAACATACAAGGGCCCACCGCCAGTCTTTTTAGAACCACTAGAAACTAACGTGATGTCGGGCATCAAGGAAAGGCACATTATTACAGGTATCTATGTAAATATCTGACCCAGTTCTATCAAGTGATGTTTCATTGATGTTTATTCATCAGGCAGGTGAAGATCATCCTATTGTAATGGCAGATTTTCTCGTAATGAATCTTTCCAGTTGTCCATGCATGAAATACAGTTTTGTGTACAATGGATAAACTGTATAACTTTTTTTTAACATAGGAATATATTATTGTAAAATGATGCTGCTGAATTGCAGTCATAGTTGCTTCACATAATCTTCACAGAGACATCTGGAAACGTAATTAACATGACGCACAAAAGGAGTCCCCACCTCCTTTTTTTTTTTTTTTTTTTTGACAACATGCAGTGGTAACAACAATAAGCAGCTTCCTACATTCTAACTGAGATTTTGATGTCCCCCAAGACACCAGAGAAGGTAAACCCCAGTAATATGCAATAAAACAGCTATTTAGAGGACTCAAAAATATTGCTATGTCATAGGAGACTTATTCTTTTTTAGAAATTCACATTTGGTTAATTTGGGGACAAAAATAGACTAAACATTACAATAATCTTCAATGCCCAAATTACATCTGCATCTGAATATCATTAGCACTCTGACTTCTACTCCACAAAGACCTTTCCCAGCTTTGTGCTAATTATTATTCATTATGATTAGACAGGAAAAGTCCTTGGAGGTATTCGATGTTATCACCCCATCCTCTTGCCCCAGGTCAGACTACCACTCAAGGCAAGTTCTTGGTACACAACTTTCCTTTCTGTGATTTCATTAATATCCTACATATGTAACACACACACATCAACCTCGCCCAACTCTCCCTCAGGCTAATGAAAAAAGGATGACTGTTAAAACTGACCCTCGAGAATGATTTAATTTATGTGAGGTCTCACAGTCTATTTTTTTCCCTCTATTGCAGTCACTTAATATTTATTTAAGTCAAGCAAATCTCAAATAATAATTGATTCATTACGAACTTAATGTCATTCCTGTGTCTTCTACAACTTAACAATAAAACCTAACAACAACAAAAGCAACCAACCAACCAACAAATCCACTCCCCCCCTTTTTTTTTTAAACAGACAAGTTAATATACACCATATAGGTATCTTTCTCTGCCGTAGGAATCCCAGCATAGTCACTGAAATCAACAAGTCCTATTGCCAATCTTTTTTTGTTTGTTTTCTTAATGAGATTAGCTTTCTGAATTTAAGTATGTTCAAAATTTATCTACCATCCAGGTGCAGTGGCTCATGCTTGTAATCCCAGTACTTTGGGAGGCTGAGATAGGAGACTCACTTGAGCCCAGGAGTTTGAGAGCAGCCTGGGTAACACAGCAAGACCCCATCTCTACAAAAGATTAAAAAAAAAAAAAAGAGTTGGACATGGTGGCATGCACATGTAATGCCAGCTACTCAGGAGGCTGAGTTGAGAGTATGTCTTGAGTACAAAAGGGGTCAAGGCTGGAGTGAGCTACTCTTCTAGAACTTTCCCATTAACTAGCCTTGTAATCCTGGGCAAGTTACTGACCCTTCCTAAGTCTCACCACTCTCATCTATAAAACAGGTATTAGAAGTAACTGCCTCATAGGACTGTTGAGGCAGGGAGAGCCACACTGAAGCTAGTTCAGTACTAATTATGTAGTGGGCACTCAATTATTAAATATTACCATGATGACTAGCAATGCTAAAGTATATTAAGTTTTAATTTCATTATTCAGTTTTAGTAAATAAAAGTCTAGGGGAAAAGGTCAAAGAATACTGGGGAACAGAAGAGACCCAGATGAACGTCCAGGTTAAAATGAAAGCAGAGAAATCAAAGTGCATGTCGGTGGCTGGGCGCAGTGGCTCATGCCTGCAATCCCAACACTTTGGGAGGCCAAGGTAAAAGGATTTCTTGAGCCCAGGAGTTGAAGACTAGCCTGGGCAACATAGAGAGACTTCTACTCTAAAAAAAAATCAAAAAATTAGCCGAGCATGGGGCACGTGCCTGTAGTTGCAGATACTCGGGAGGCTGAGGACGAAGGATCACCTGAGTCCAGAAGGTTGAGGCTGTGGTCAGTCGTGATTGTGCTACTGCATTCTGGACTGGGCAACAGAGAAAGACTCTGACTCAAAAAACAAATAAAAGAGAAAGTGCATGTCTATAGCTGGAGTGGATATGGAAATAAAAGTGAGACTTGACTTAGAGGTATCCACAAAGTGAATGGAGATCATTTGATAGAGTCAGGGTGCTTTTGGAGGGGAATACTGTTAGGGTGAAAATGAAGCATTGGACAGGATAAATGAGTGCTCCAAGAAGGGAAGGGAAAGAATGGGCAGAGAACTGGAAAGCAGAGAAGAAGAAGAGGAAGAACAATGCATGGAACATTGAAGAGAAGTGCTCAAGGTGAGTCACAGTGACTCCCAGGCCTGGTCCAAGGAGAGGCAGCGGTAAGAGGCACCATGTTGGGCTCATCTGGAGGGCCTGAAAGTATGGCAAAGGCATCCGGGCTTGGTGGTATGGGACCTGATAATGGTAGCAACCAAGAACTTTGGAGTATAAGGGGAGCATTGAAGGAAGACAGAATAAATCATTGGTGGAAGAAACTGGCACCAGGACAGAATTTCCAGTCAAGGCATCATCTGACAAGGTACAAGAGAGGAGGCAGAAACAATGTAAGGGCTGAAAACAAAGAAATTAAATTCTATACAGAAGTGAAGGGACTCAGCCACAGGTAATTAATTTCACTGAAATGATAGATAGTGCAGGGCCTTCGAGTGCTCTTATGTGTCTGGGCTCCAGTGGTCCCTTCCATTTTCTCTAGAATGTTTACTGGCACTTCTTTTCTGTTTGTAAACTCAGAACTGGCCTCAGGGCCTGCACTTTTGTCTCTGTGGTTTTGTATAGGGTGAACATTCTCCCTGCTTTGCCTGGTGCAGGCCTGTTTTAGAGGTATTGTCTGGCCTAAGTAGTAAAATCAATCCATTTTTTTTTCTCTCAAAGACGTTCAGGTTTGGGACATAAAGTACATGGTCACTCTGTTTATGCCCACTTTCCCTTCCCAGAATACCTTTTCTTCTATCATGCATATTTCTGCCTGTGACATAGTACAAGAGAAACAGGATGAAGCACTTCCTCAGGGGCCATTGTGTTTGCTCACTTAATTGTAAATTCAGAGAGAGGAGGAAATACTTTCTTGAACAAATTTGTTGGTACTTAGGAAAATAAGGGATAAAACTCCAGCTTTGTGGAATTGTACCACGTGTCTAAAAGCAGGCCCCTAAACCTGGCACTGAAATAAATACTGCCTAAATCTAACAGAAGCTTATCAGAATAACCATCTCATCCATATACCATCCAAAGACGGTAAGAAATAGATCATTCCTCACTCTTGGATGTTTGTGGTGATTTTCAAATGTACATCTAGAAGGGGAAATAATGGTAGATAAAACTTACGATGTGCAAGATACTATTCTAAAAGCTTTCCATGAATTAACTTTTTTTCGAATCCTCAAAACAATCTTGAGATGCCACTTTTATCCCTGTTTTCAAGCCAAGGGAACTGAGACACAGAGTACAAGCAGCTTGCCCAAGTTCACTCAGCAGTTGAGCTCCAGAGTCTGATCCCTAACCACTGTTCTACACCACCTCCCTCACAGAACTCCTTCTGATCTGAGAAGGAAGTAGCTATAAGATAAATGATGCAAGGTTTGTATCTTTTTATAGAATTAGTTCTGCAACTATCTAGCCTCAAATCTAGCAATCACTCAAGAGGCCTGAGTGATCACTGTCTGATTAACCAATATATGAATACTTTGTTCCCATATATCATATAGCAGAAAGAGGGAGAGTTCCCCTGAAGACGTCAGTGCAATGATTTTGGATTATATTTGTCTCAAGTCAGTTACCAACTTACTCTTAGCAATTCAACAAGTAGAGGGCATCAAACTAGATACTGTGGGGTCCATACAAACGTGAGTAAGATACTAACTTCTGCTTTAATGGCTTTAAAAAATTTATTTTAAAGATGTGGGGTACAATTCAGGGTTAGGTATACATATGGCCATTGTACAGGTAAGGTCTGGGCCTCACTTTGGTCCCCGCTTCTTTCATGGCTTTTGAGAAAGCCTCACATCATGAATGCAGTGTCAGTTTTTACTGATGAGCTTCTCTTCCTTCACATTTCTGTCTTACAGAGATAGGTCCAAAAAAGAAAAGTATCTTGTAATATCACTGTTAAGTGTAGATGAATTATATGTTTTAAAACATCTGAATTATGAGCTTCTACTTTCATGGATCTGAAATACAATTGTACTTGAAAAGGCTGCAGGCTAAGTTCCGGTTCCAGTTCGGCCATTTCTAACTGGAAATTATTTAGCCTCTCTAAGCCTCAATTTCTTCATCTGTCAAATGGGGTTAATAATACCATGTAGCTTTACTGCAAGATTCATGTCCACAAAGCATGAAAAGGGCTGACCACTTTACTGACTTTCAGTTCCAGAGGCACTTAATGGGTACCTACTCTGTACCAGGTGATCTGCTCAGTGCTGGGAGACAAAGAGAAATGGGCAGAGACACCGCTATTAAGGATTTTATAGTTCTGACTTAAAAGCAAAGAGTGCTGGATAAAGTTCACTTTAAGAGAAAACAATTACATCTTTTACAACCCAGACCTAGAAAGTACTGATTTCCGTAGTCTGTTGTCTGTGCCTGCTAGAGAATTTTTTTTTTTAACAGATTCATTAAATCTCCTTTGCCTTCTAACCCCTGGATGTTTCTTTTGAAAGTCATGATCAATATACAAGTAAGAATATTCTTTGCCTATCCATACTGGACTTTTTTTTTTTTAAAGAAATAAAACACTCCAATCAATCAAAGATAATATGTGGTCCTGCCAGATGTTGAAGGCTATTAAATTTGGGGTCTAATTTTTTTTTTATTAGAATCAGATGCTAAATAGTGCTCTGATTATTTGCATGTTTGCTTTTCTTAGTCATGGGAATCGTCATTGCTGAAAAATGTATGGAAATATATTTATTTGGTTTAACAGTCTCTTTGCTAATGATTCAGTTTCCCTGGGAATGCCACAGCCATGTTAAGGCAAATTTGGCAGTTTGACACAATCTGACCAATACTAAACAAAAACACCTCCCTCAAGCTCACAACCTCTTTTAGTGATTACTATATATTTATTATTTTCCCTCTCTGCCAAACTTCTTAAAAGCAGAAGTCTACTTCCTCTCCTCTCATTTATTCTTCAACCACAGGCTATCTAAACTCCAGATGTAACTTTCTCCAAACCATTACCTCCAAGGACACCGACAATGAGTTGTCACTAAACCCACCAGATGTACCTCAGTCCTTACCATTTTGTCAGGACCCACCAGAGTGGACTCTCCTCCTTCTTGGAACTCTTTCCTTCTCTGGTCTGCAGATAACACCAGCCCCTCCCGAGTTTCCCCTGAACCCTTTAGTGGGCATCATCTGCCTTCTCTGTGGGCTCTGCTGTCTGTGTTCAGAACTTTCAGGTGAGTGGCCCTCAGGGTGCTACTGCAGCCCCTCTTTGCTTCCCACCTTATTATCTCCCTCTGGAGTTTTTATCCCAGGACTCCCATGATCATGCAGGTGCCCATAACTTGTGATCTGCATTTCCAGTTGACCTCTCCTGATCTCACTTCCTATACCCAATGTCCCCCTCACTTGAACATCTCAGAAGCACAGGAAAGCTAGCATGCTCCCCCAAATCAATCATTTCCCCCACAAACCTGCTCCTCTTCAGTGACCCTGACATAGTGAATGGCACCTCCATTCATGTAATTGCTCAACAAGAAACCCAAGAGTGGTCCTTTATCTTTTCCCTGTCTTCCACACCCAATCTGTAATCAAGTCTTGCTCATCCTGTCTCCTAAATATCTCTTGGATCTGTTCACAGTCTTCAGCTGCTAATTTCACTATTTGAGTCTAGTATATCTTCATCTTTCCCCAACACAACAATCAACCTAATAATCTGTCTCCTTGTTACCAGAATCAATAGGGACATTTAATATTCCATTTGATGTGATAGGAATGAGGTATCTTCTCAATTCTATCTCAAGTACATTTCTCATTACAAACACAAATTTATAGAAGTAGTCATATTTTAAACTTGAAAACAACACTTGGTGCCACTCCATGCTTTTCCCCATAGGAAGAAAGAGCTTTCCAAAATGCAAGTCCCCTGATAATTTCCCACTGCATTGGAACAATGTCCCAATTCCTTAACATACCTCATAAGACCCTTTATGAGTAGACCCTTGCCACCTCTTCATTCTCATTCCTCACTATTCTGATCCTCTCCCCAATGATGCTTTTTAAACCATAACCTCTTTTTAATCTATAGATTTCTAACCTCCTATTCTCTCTCCCTCAGGCATTCCCACACTCTGTTCTGTACAGCAGGAGACAAGATTTCCTCACATTCATTGGTAATTCCTTGGTTAAACACCCATTTCTCTATGGAAGTGGCACCAAGTGTTGTTTTCCAAGTGTTATCTTCCTGGTGACTTGTAACTCAGATGGGTTTGCCTTCTTTGAGTTTTCAGAGGCCTTTGGCACCTCCTGTTGCATCACTTACACTTTGTTGTTACTGCAAGATTAATTATCTGTTTTCCCTTCAAGATCTTTGGGAGGTAGGGCCATGTCTGTCCTCACTGTTGCAATTTTATGGACAATGGCAGTATCTGGCACATACCTAAACTCAGTATGCTAAGCTAGATCCTTTATGAACTTTCTATGACTTACAAAAGTCTGCTCTGACCAAGTAAGTAACATTACCCAGTTAGCTTGAAAAATGGGAACACCAAGATAACACTCAAGTTCGGGTGCAAAAAACTGACACCAGCTATATTTCAAGCACATGAGAGCCCATTCATAATCATCAGCCTTTTAGCCCTATTAGATTCCTCTCTCTGCCTGAGTGGGAAGGATATATACTTCTAGCTCAAGGGCTGTGCCAGTGATGGTCTATAGAGTTTTCAAGGTGGACTTGACTTGCTTGTGCTAGACAAGAAATCATGCTCTCATTTATTAACAGCGATTTTCAATCCTACCCTATAGAAGGATGTCAAGACAAGCTTTGATGTAAACTTAGGGTTTATTTCTCTGCTCCAAGAATTCCAAATTTATTCCCCCAATCACATGACATGTTAGGAATTCCCAGTAGATAGGAAGGAGCAATCTGGGGTAAGGATAGGGGCCAATCATCCTGGATATCAGGGACAGATCCCTCCTGAAGAGCCCAGAAGCCTATTACCCCAGGTCCAAAGGCAGAATCCAATTTTAACTGTCTCTACTATTCAAGGAGTTTTATTTAAAGAGGAACAATTCTGGATACAGAGGGTTCCATGGAAGGAATTATTGGGACCTAGCGGTTGCTACAGTTGTCGGCAACTTTGGGTAAATTTATGGAAGAAATAAAGGAAGCAGGTTCTGGCCCTGCAGGGAAGGGGGAGCCAGGAAACTAGGTGAAGTAGTTGGCTAATAGCGCAGGGTTAAGGGTTGGCTCTTGTTCCACTGGGGGTTTCAGAATAAGCAACACCCACACCAGAATGACAATTAGGCAGAGGCACTAAGAAGGCTGAGATCTATGCTCATGTAAGTACCTAAGACTCTCCTGTCCACAAATGCCATTTGTATCAGTCTGGGGTTGCACAGAAAATACTGGGCAAAAGCAAGAAGACTGTTTCTGAACCCTATCATGGGTGCCAAGGGCATTGCCAATGCATTTCAGGCCCAGCCCTTCATTATTGCTGCCAGTGGGGTGAGGCTGGCACAAGCAAAGCCTGGGGCCATGATTCACAGGTTCCCAATTGTGTGACAGGGGAATAGGCAATCTATTACTCCTGTCTGAAAGATGCTGCCTCATTACAACACTACTTTACATACTGGGGGGTCTGCGAATAGCTGGAGTGAAACATTAAAAAGTAACCTTTGATTCTCTATGAATCAATTAAACTGCAATACTAAATTGGCATGAAAATATGATGGACCAAATTTCTCAATTTGGAGAAAGAAAAACACAGAAAGTCTTTCTAAGAAAATATCAATTCAGCAATTACTTGCATGCTAACACCAAAGAGGTAAGTTCCTTTTTTTCCTTGAAAGTGGCAAATTAAGTCAGCACAAAATTTTGCAAAATAAGACATAGTTGCTTGTTTATTGGTAGGTGAGATCATTTACTATGTTTTCAAAAAAGGTAATTACTCAGTTCCCTGACTTATTCCTCCACCTCAGCTGCCCAATCCTGTGGTTTTAGTCTGTATTTTGTCTCTATAACCACTTCACCTTGAAAATCATTAATTCAAGAATGCAGCTGTTTACCCACAAGTCCTGCCCTTCTGTGCTGGTTCTGCAAATGTTCTCACTATTTTATAGTTCTTTGACCTCTCTGGAACCTAATATCTACTGACTTTCCTAATTCCTTTCAACCTGCTGGACCCTTCTTATCCAATTTAAAGTTCAATACCACAGTAGGTTCACCACCAAACTGTGTCCCCAAAACTTATGTCCAAGTTCCAACCCCTGGTGCCCTTGAATGTGACCATATTTGGAAATAAGGTTTCTGTAGATATAACAAAGTTAAGTAAGGATCTCTGAATGAGATTATCCTGGATGTAAGATGGTTGCTAAATCCAAAGTCTGGTGTCCTTCTAAGAGAAGACACAAAGAGAAGATGCAGGGGAAAGCCATGTGAAGACAGAGGCAGAGATTTAAATTATGCAGCTACAGTATAAGGAACACCATGGATTGTAAGAGGCCACCAGCAGGTAGGAGACAGGCATGAAACAGACTCTCCTTCAGAGCCTCCAGGAGGACCAATCCTGCCAAATCCTTGACTTTGGACTTCTGGCCTCTGGAATTGTGAGAGAATCCATTTCTGTTTAGTCACCAAGCATGTGGTAATTTGTGACAGTAGCCTTGGTAACCAGATACAAATACCCTCATCTCCTTTGCCCCTC
Source organism: Tarsius wallacei (assembly GCA_963574415.1). Classification (NCBI taxonomy): domain Eukaryota; kingdom Metazoa; phylum Chordata; class Mammalia; order Primates; family Tarsiidae; genus Tarsius; species Tarsius wallacei. The sequence continues at coordinate 90,442 of CAUYQG010128247.1, forward strand.
CTTTTCTTTCCATTCATCTGCAAAACTCCAGTCTGGAATGAACCCAACTATTTGCTTCACCTGTAGCTATACCTGGACAGGCAAAACCCAAAGGAAAAAAAAAAAACATGTAGATTCATAATCATCAATCTGAAATGTGCTTAACTTTGTACGTTCTCCCCTCTTTCTCTCCCTGTTAGGAGATGACCTCACTTATTACCTAGAAAAACTCAGTCATCATCAGATGGGGTCACTAAATGCATCATCCTACCTTCTCCTGCAGCCAGCTTCTCTGCTTCCTTCCTACTTTGGTGGGGTCCCTCCTTTTTCTGATACTAACCCTTCTTTCTGTGCCTCATATCCATCCTCACTTCTCTGTACACTCATCCTATCTCTTTTGTCTTATTTTCTAACTCTCTGTACTGGATCTTTCACATTGACTTTTCATGTTTTTCTCTTCCACCACAAAACAATGATGACAAATCAGAAGGCTCACATACAATCCCCTATAGACACACATACCTATCCTTTATCACCCATCCTTGTCCTCCCTTTCCTACCCATTTAACTGCCAAACTTCTAAAAAGCCTATACCTAATCTGACATGTGCTCCAGTTAATCTACCCAGACGGTTCTCACTAAATCAATGATATCTAACGGAGCTTGGCCACTGATGTCAATGGGCACTTTTCTGTACTTCTCACACTTGACTTCTTCAGGGCACTGGTCATGGTTAACCACAACCTCCTTGACATCTTCTGCTCCTGGCTCTGACCATCTCAAACTGCTGGTTTTCCTCCTATCTCTCTTGCCACTGCCTCTCTATATTCGTTATAGCAGTGGTCCCCAACCTTTTTGGCATCAGGGACCAGTTTCACAGAAGACAATTTTTCCACAGACTGGGGGGTGGGAGGGAAGAGAATGTGCAGTCAAATCTCACTGCTAATGTTAATCTGTACTTGCAGCTGCTCCCTAGCACTAGCATCGCTTCCTCACCTTCACCTCAGATCATCAGGCATTAGATTCCCATAATGAGAGTGCAACCTAGATTTGTTGCACATGCAGTTCACAATAGGGTTCATGCTTCTGTGAGAATCTAATGCCACCGACTGATCTGCCAGAAAGCGGAGCTCAGGTAGTAACGTGAGTGATGGGGAATGGCTGTAAATACAGATGAAGCTTTGCTCACTTGCCTGCTGTGGACCTTCTACTGTGCGGTCCAGTCCCTAACAGGCATGGACTGGTACCAGTCTGTGGCCTGGGGGTTGGGGAACCCTGCTTTATAGGTACATCCTCCTCCACGTAGTTGTTAGTAATGATATTCTTCCTTTGTCTGTCAGACATCCTTGACTCTCTTCCCTTTCCAGTCTATACTTATCCTAGCCAATCATCATGCATGGTCATCACTCTATTGCATTATATGCAAACGACCTGAACAATGCATATTCAGCTCAAACCTCTCCTTTGTGTTTCATATATCCAACTACCAGTTCTGGATATCACAAAGTTGACTCAAACACGTATTTCTACATCTAAAATTGGAATTACATCTCTCCCCTGCTCCCTCCAAACCTGCCACTCTTCCAAAGTACTCATTTCTCAGGTCAGACCTCAACCATACACACTAAGCCGACACTAGGGTGTCAAACTTACCACTTTAAAAATATTCTTAAAATGTTTTTTTAGAAATTATCAACCTCATTGAAGTATAACTGTATACAAAAAATACCATACATGCTTAAATATACAATTGGATGAGTTAGGACCTATGCATACACCCATGAGACCATCACCCACAATCAAGGCAATAAACATATTGTCACCTTCAAAATTTCCTTGTGTCCCTTTGTGGGTTTGAGAGGGAGTATGTTTGTCTACATGTGGTAAGAATACAACATGAGATCTACCCTCTTAGCACATGTTTAAGTGCATCATACCGCATTGCTACCCTTCAGGTACTGCTCACCCCTGCTTCTTCTACCATAGGACCTTTGAGACAGTTTTTTTCTGCTGCCTGGATGCTCATTTTCTAAATTTCTATATTTTCCCAGACTCTAGCCCAAACGTCTTTTCCTTAGGAAAGTCTCCCTCTTCCGAATTCCTTTCCTTCACTGTCCTTATCACAGGTGCAATCTTACCTTTATTTTTGTGATTTGACAGACTGCCTTTCCTACTATATTGTGCATGCTGGGAGGTCACTGACAAGGTCTGGTTTTGCTCACAGTTACATTCCCAGAGCCAGGTGATATTCCAGCACGTGGGAGGCACTCAGTGAAAGTTTTTCATGTGTTTCTCTCACCTACCGCAAAGCCCTAGGTGTGCAGAAAGTCTTAGAAGCACAAAGGGAATTCTGACACATTGTAGATTTCCAGGGCCAACCCCTGCAGCTTATGATTTTCTGTCAAGAGGAAATAAAAGCATAACTCAATAGTGTCTTCACAGTTTTCTGCCTGCCAGTTCTACTTTTCTATAAATACAGTCCTCATTTTCAAGGAATTTAGATAAGATCGCCACAGTTGACTATTCTGGGGAGGCACTGTCTGTTCTATTTCAGAGGGAATGTTATCATCTGCCTTCATTCTCAGGCCAGTGTGGAGGTGGGCTGTGGACACCCATTGCTGATTCTCATAAGCAGCTGGACATGTCAGGCTCATTGTTTCAGTGGTACTGGGTGGGCCTTTGTGGGTAGGCCATAGGGATTGTCTCTCTGAGGACTCAATATTTTATGTTCCCTCCAATCCTGTTTTCCTCCTACTGTCCTGTGATGCAGGGATGCACTGAGAGCAACTCTTGCTCTTATAGGGCATTCATCACTATCTGGAGTGCAGCCCCTGGATCTGAATGCTCAAGGCCTTTTAAGTATGGAATCCTTCAGCTCACAGTAAGAAAGGACGTAAGAGCAGCATGAGATGCAGAAATCTGTATTTTAAAAAACCCATGTAATTGTTGATGCTAAAATTGAGGAAACTATTGAGATCACAACTTCCTAATGTAGTTTTTTTTACAAATACTATTTCTGGGTATATCTTTGTACACATAGACACACATACCCCTGTACTTGAGTTACAGTAAACCTATAGTACAGCTAATTATGGCACATTATACATGTAATCCAGAGCAAACATGTCAGGCTTATTGCTTCACAGGCCCTTTTGTGTGTTCAAATAAAAGATATAATCTTAAACACAGATACATAATATAAATTTAATATGTAGACCTATTCTTTGTATTTAAAATTGTGGACATTATTGTACCATATGAAAGGGTATTTCTTATACCGATAAAGATTTTCTCATTAACCAAACTTTACTAGGTTCCTCTGAATCCCCTCTTTTTTTCACTGATATGTAATGGTCACATATCTTTTTGGTGTACAGGTGATATTTTAATACATGTATACAATGTGTAATAATCAAATTAAGATAATTGGCATATCTATCACCTCAAACATTTATTTTTGTGTTGTAACATTCCAATTCTTCTCTTCTAGCTATTTTGAAACATACGTTATTGTTAACTATAGTCTTCCTACTGCACTATCAAGTACCAGAACTTATTCCTTCTATGTAACTATATTTGTGTACCCATTAGCCACTTCTCTTCATCTCCCTTACCCCACCCTGCACTCCTTTTCAACTGAGCCTGACTTCGGACTTCTGTGTTCCTCTCTGCATTGTCCAATTTTAGCAAGGATCCTGGTAAGTCAGTTTAACCAGAAGCCTCCAGTCTCATTATTTGATCATCCTCGGTATCTAATCAGGTTTCTCATCTCCCACCATCCTCCAGGTGATGTCTGATGACCCTGGCCTGTCCTCAGCAAGAATATATATATATTTTTTAAGTCAAGGTCTCACTCTGTCACTCAGGCTGGAGTGTGGTGGCATAATCACGACAATCACGGCAGCCTCAACCTCCTGGGCTCTGGCAATCCCTCCACCTCACCATCCTGACCACGATGCCTGGCTGGCTTGTTTGTTTACTTGTTTATTTATTTACTTATATATTTTATAGAAATGAGGTTTAGCTGTGTTGCCCAGGCTGTTCTCAAACTCCTGGTTTCAGGCAATCTGCCTGCCTGGGTCTCCCAAAGTGTTGGAATTACAGGCATGAGTCACCGCACCCAGGCTTCAGCAAGAATCTTGTTAGATAGGTTTAGCCAGAATTCCGTTACTCCTCCTGATCTTTCCTCTTAGTAATTTTCCACCCAGGGAGCCTCACCCTGTTCCTTAACCGTAACCCCTGCCCATGCTGTATCCAGATTGAGCCCAAACTGTGCAGTGGTCCCTATACCTATCATAATGGTCTTGAATAGAGTCTGCCTTACTATTTTCAGTAGGTGTCAGTGAGTAGTTTTTCCTTTAACAACACATACATACAAGTCAAATATATACATACCCACTAAAATTGGCTAGCTAATTAACATTCACACAATCCTTTTAGATATTTATTTAAATATGATTCTTATCCACACATAGAAAAGTTTGCACTTTCTATTATTATTTACACACACACACACAATTTATCATGCTGAACATCCTTATGTTGTCAAATCTTTCTTTTGGGCTTAGAACTAGCACAGAATGTCTCTCCTTTCCAAAAGTTAAAAAAAAAAAAAGATATTTCTGAATCTAGTTGAGAAAAGATGATACAAGGTAAAACAATGACTTTTTAAAAACTAGAATAGCAGCCGGGCTCGGTGGCTCAGCCTGTAATCCCATGCCTTGGGAGGCTGAGGTGAGTGGATTGCCTGAGCCCGTGGGTTCGAGACCTGCCTGGGCAGGCAAAACCTCATCTCTACGATAAAGCAAAAAAATTAGCCGTGCGTGGTAGCGTGCGCCTGTAGTTCCAGCTACTTGGAAGGCTGAGGTGGAAGGATCGCTGGAGCCCAGCAGGTTGAGGCTGCAGTGGCCGGAAGCGGCCACTGCACTCCAGTCTGGGCGACGGAGTGAGACTCCAACTCAAAAAAACAAAACAAAACAAAACAAAACAAAACACTAGAATATCTTAAGTTATATCATGTACCCAATCCATCTATTATGATAAAAAGATCCAGAGGCCCCTATCCTCAATATCTGATCATTCCCCACCATCCTCCAGGTGATATAGTGTATCATCTATCTTCTCTAATTCAAGAGTTGAATGTCTCTTAACAAAACAAAAACAAATAAACAAAAAAACAGGCCAGGTATGTTGGCTCACACCTGTAATCCCAGCACTTTAGGAGGCCAGGGCAGGAGAATCCCTTGAGGCCAGGAATTCAAGACCAGTTCAAGCCTTGGCAACATAGTGAAACTTCATCTCTAAAAAAAATTAATAAAATTAGCTGGGTGTGGTGGCACAAGCCTACAGTCCCAGCTACTGGTGAGGCTGAAGTGGGAGGATAACTTGAGACCAGGAGTTATAAGTTGCAGTGAGCTATGACTACAGCCTTGGCAACATAGCAAGATACTGTCTCAAAAAAATAAAATTAAAAAACAAAGCAAGACTTACAAACTAATATCACATTCAGCTGCCAAATTAATCAGTCTTACCAAGGAGATTACAAGAACTTGCAAAGAATAGTTAATAATAAGAATGATTTAAAGTTAGCAACTTTGCTTATCACATTTTAGTCTTTCTCCCAAGAGTTCAAAACAAATTTTTTACTGATTTTTAATAATTCATGAGTAATTTGATGCCACTGAATTTGCATCTATCAGGGGACAAGTTTTCAAATGCCTTGAAGAAATCAGCATTATTGGTCATGTGAGAAGCCTTGGGACTTTGCCTTATGGCCTTGTCAAACATATTAAACAAAGTCCTTGATTTAACAGGAGGAAATGCATTTAACACTCTGTAATTCAGGAAGTCATGCTGACAAATGGCGATTATTGAAATGTGTGTTTGTATTACTACAGACCATTTTGCACAGCAAAGTAAGGAAAGGATCCTGTGGAATCTTCATTTTTTAAGTGCATATAGAACACTCTCATTTTCTTTCTTGTTCAAGTGTCTTACACCTGACTTTGCCTAAATAATATATTTCATTGATATTTTTTCTCCCTGAGACAATGACCTAAGTGTCCACTCAGTAGACAGAACCCATTTGGAGTTTTGCTCTCTTGTAAATCACTCAGTAGTTTTTAAAGAATGCACGAAAGACCTACAGTTTTTATTACACCTTAAAGGATCTGTACAATGACTGAGAGAGTGGAAAACACAGAGTTAGAATGAAGGGACTTATAGGGGTGATGATTTAGAAATTTATAAAATTCAGAGGTTCATTCTTATCTCAGAAATTAACAAATATAACAACAGGGCATTAGGGCTCTCATCTAATAAATAGAGTCAGAAAACACAAACTGGGGATGTCTACCATGAGAACTGTTTAAGATTTTGAGACTTTTTACAACTTTGCTATGTCTGCTATTCTCTTTCTTTCTCTAAAGTAATAAGCATTAAGATTTTCAGATCTGTTGACTGATATACATGTATAAGAAGCAGATTATCTCCTACTTCAAACTAGTTTGGGGTTGAGGCAAAGAGGGAAGAAATCCAAGAAATAGAGGAGGAGGTGATTCTGAGTAAGAAAAAAGGTAGGTTGAGTTTTTGAAGATGTAGAGAAAGAAGAAAATGAAATCCTCGGGACAGGCAAGGGAAAGACTGAGCACATAATTAGAAAAGTCAAATCAAAGTGCCTCTGACTGACTTGTGTCCCTGTCAAATTCGTATGTTGAAGCCCTGACTCCCCATGTGATGGAATTTGGAGGTGATTAGGATTAGATGAGTTCATGAGAGTGGGGTACTCATGATGGAGTAGTGCTCTTATAAGAAGAGACTCTAGAGAGCTTCCTCCTTCCTTCCTTCCTCCCTCCCTCCCTCCTCCCCCCCCCCCACCCGCCCCTGTACACAAAAGAAGAGGTCATGTGAGTGCACAGTAAGATGGTGGCTATTCACAGTTGAGAGAAGAGGTCTTATAATGAAACCTATCTTGCCAAAACCTTGACCTTGGACTTCTAGCCTCCAGAACTGTGAGAAATAAATCTCTGTTGTTTAAGCCACCTAGTCAATGATATGTTTTTAGGGCAACCTGAGTAGACTAAGACAAAAACAAAAAGAATCTGTATAACTCTTCTACAAGCTCCTCTCAAATCCAACAGGATAAAATCAAAACTCTGTGTCCTTTCCTATAGCACACTTCCCTCTGCACAGCCTTACTTATTTTAAACATATCCACCTAGTGCACCACATAAACTCTACACAAATATTAACTCATGTAAAGTACTATCCTTACCCCTGTTTTATAGATGAGGAAACCAAGGTATAGAGTTAAATAAATTTAGCAATGTCATATAACTAGCAAGTTTCAGAGCTGGGACTGGAACCCAAGCAGTCTGACTCTAGGATCCGTGTTCTTAACTCCTTGGTTGTGCTGACTTTCCTCCACATTTCTTTGCTGTCCACTGAGCTATGAACTGTACAGTTATCTTTACCACTACAGTGATGTTTCATTTGCATTCTTTGTTTTCCTGCCATGTTCAAGAATCATTTATTTAAGATTTTTCTTCCATGAAATAACCTTATCTGTCACTGACAATATAACTTATTTTCTGCTGTGTGTTCAGTTTTACTGGAACAGTGAAAATAAGGATGAAGAAAAAGAAATGGATTGTCAACACTAAAATGAAAGCATTCAATTATAAACTAGGTAGAGTTCTAAATTCAGATTATTTACAGCTCAAATAAAAGTAGTGATTCTTTAATTTTAAAAAAACTCAGAGATACGAGACAACATATAGAATATAAAAGTTATTCTTAATCATACTGAAGCATTATTAAAGATGAGCAGTTCCAAGGCTTGATTTTTTTCCTTTGGCTCAGGCAGCCTATTGCAATTAAATTCTACTAATTAAGATACAGTGTTGAAGACAACAAAGACTCAATGAGAAATGAGAGAAAAAAAATAATTATTTTACCTGCTGATGTGTGTTTGAACTTTTCACTTTTCTTCTTCCTCCATTTCCAAGGCTTGAAAATCCTTCCCAGGTTGGCAAACTTACTTCTCCTCCGGATGGGTGGGGTGTGGGTGCCCGGGACGAGGGAGTCAGAACGCATTGCCGCCAGCCTCTCCACTTCCTCAGCTTGTTATTCCCAAGAAAGAGAGAGAAAAAAAGTGTTAAAATGGGAGCATCACAGATGGCCAACGTTTTCCATGGTTACAGATAACAGAAACCATGTGACTAGAGTTCCGTTTCTCTTTTTGCTTTTTGGAATGGGAGCCATACCAATGTGTTCTTAAAGGCTGGGGACAATCAGTCAACCCCTAGAGATTCAAAACACCCCAACCAAATTTGCAAAACCTTCACTTAGGCTCAAGGAGGAGGAGAAGGAAAACTCTATGGACAAGTCAGAGACTTCCCCACAAAGCAGGTGGAGGCCAACATAAGATTCCAATGAGTCAGCATAACTATTGGTCCAGCAATTTCTCAAATAAGATGTGGCAGATGCAATCACTATAGCACAGTCTGTGAGGAAAAAAAGGAGGGAGCAAACATTTATCAACTGTCTATTCCAAAGCCAATGTCTCCACCACCCACTACGCTCTACTTTTTACTACTCTGATTTTACCCAGACCCTCAGAAGCATGGAAATCTGTTGTGCAGATGGTGCTATCTTAGAAACTGAACACTGGGAGTATCTTTAGGGAACATCTATACTAATCCTGATAACTGAAATGTGAGGATATTAAGATTTTCAATCGCATAATGCCTGTTGGACTCTTCCTTAAAGGCCACAATAATCCCAACCTCCTTTAACCACATGGAATGAAACAAACTCTTTTCCATGTTTTAATATTCCAGTGAGGTAAATAGACCAACTTGAACTTTTAAGATAGGAATAATCAGAGAAAATAATCTCTTTGGCAAAAATCAATGGGGTAAACATACTCAACTTTCCAGAAAGCAAAATCACATCTAAAAGCTGTGGCAAATCCCAAACCACTCTGCTTGACCTTGCCCACTGTTCTTCAGAAAAATCATTTAGACTTTTGCAACCTATTAAGTCCTTGTGAGCTCAGTCTTGTGGCCTGATATTCTGCCCATTGTGGTCTGAAAATGACTTTAACTCAGGAAACCCACTCACTCAACAAATCAGTGGATGCCAAAAAAAAAATGTGTACACGTTAATTAAAGCATGTTATACACATTTTAAGTATGACATTTGCAAATGTGTATACAATTTTTTTGGCACCTTAACAGACTCCATACATGTGCCAGGCAGTATATTGTGGCAGGCATGTCAGTGACAGATGTGATGGATTGGTAAGAACTCCTGTCAGCAGAATGGAAAGGAAGCATATAGACTTGAGAGATGTGTCAGAAGCAAAGCCAATAGGACTTAGTGACTAATTGAGTAACCTGAAGGACAAGAGGAAGACCATTTCCAATTTCCAGATTCATTCAGTGGAGTAGCACTCTTAATTCACTGAGACAAGGAATACAGGGGGAGGCACAGGTTTGTGGGTGAGGGCAGCGATGATTTTCACATGCTGCAACAAAGATGGCACTTAAACCTTTGACTTCAAAGTTCAATGCACTGATAGCTCCTCTTTTCAGTCATTGAATTAAATGGCCACTTAACTCTCTGTCAGATGCTGTGATCATTTCTGGGGATGACACATAGAAGAAGAACTGGACATGGTTTTGAACACAGAGTCTCCAGAAGGAGACAGAGAGGTCAGTTTATCAAAACATGCTGAAACAGGGCAAAGATGTGACACTCAACAGAGGCAAAGAGGAGAAGGCGACTAATTTCGTTTCACAGTGTTGGAGAAGGCCCCAAGAGAGGCCATTTTTGCTTAGGTTTTGAAAGAGGAGCGACTGTTCTCCCTGCAAGGGGAAGAGGAGGAGGTGGATTCCTGGAAGGAGAAACAGATCCAAAAGGAAAAGAAGGGCATAAAGAGCATGGCATGTCTAGGGACTTCACAGATCTCAGTGAACCGTGAACAACAGTTATGCAGAACGAGATGAAATGCTAGTGATAAGAAGAGGGTTGGAAAGCTGGATCATGAACGCTTTTGAAAGGTTTTATTAGGCATTTGGGTTTGAGCTCCTAAACAGCAGGAAAAGATGAAAATTTGAAAATGGGAAATCGACATTATTACACTAAACCACAATGTATTATAGGGTCACTTTGTACCAGATGCTTAGGTTACATCAGTAAAAAAAAAAAAAAAAACAGATAAAAATACCAACTGGTGAAGTTTACAAAGAGAGATGGGGAAGAGGGCAGACAATCAGTCAAGTAAATTATAGAGTGTGCTAGAAGATGCCTTGGGGGGAAAAGAAAAGAATGAGAGAGATCTGGTAACGGAGATCAAGAGTACCTGGTAGGGAGGAGTCACACTGATTGAGAAGGTACACGATCAGGATGCAGTTGGATTTGATTCTTAGGAATATTATTGCAGCATCAAATGGAATTGGACTTGGGTTGTGAAGAAACAGTAGACAGAGAGAATAAGGAGGCTACTGCAGTCTTAGCAACTAGGATCCAAGCAAGGCAGTGACAGAGAGACAGAGAAGAAAGATGAGCTTCAGCCAGGTGGGAGAATCCATAGATTTGATAACTTTCTGGATAAATGTGAGAGAGCATCAGGAAGCAAGAATGGCTAACACTTTTGGTTTCCATGACTAGGTGATGGTTTTACATGCCTCAACGTTGGTGATAAAGAAAGAAGAGGAAGGGGACGGTAGCTCAATGACAAGGACCCTGAAGCCAGATCATGCAGTCTCTTGGCTAAGGCTCTTTAGGGGTTAGAGTTTTATTTTCTAAGGTGAAGAACCATAGAGCAGAAGTTAGCAAGGGTGGGAAGGGGAGACTCAATCTGGTCAGGAGCCTGAGCTGCAAGAGCCAGTGCAGAGTGAGAGACTGAAGATATAGGCAAGAGGTTGAGAAATTTGTGAAACAGGGTTCTTAGGGAGAAGAAGAGGAGGTGGGATCAAAGGCTCACAGAGAAGTTATTCGTTATTAGACAACTTTATACTGAGTGACTGACAGTCTGAACTGGGTCTTCAGGTCACAAATGGCAAAGATCAGGTGTGGGCCTCAGGGAGATTGATCCAGCAGCAGTGAATAAAATAATGGATTACTAGAAGCTAAAAAAAGAAGATAAAGATTCAGGTTTTAAGTAAGTATGGGTTGCAGAGTTGCTGAGGAAAGTGGTAATGAAAAATAAAAACAGCTACAGCAAGGAATAAGAAGGATGCCAAATTGGACAAGTAATTCATTGGAGCAACAATGAACTTGGACATTATCCTTTTTAGATGGTATCAGCTGCTTGAGTTTGTGCTTGTTCAGCAATATGAGTAGTTGGCTAGAGCCATGTGGGTGGTGGCAATTGTGGGAAACCACAGCAAAGAGATTTTGAGTGCAGGATGGAAGCAAAGTCAACATAGTCTCAGTGGTCTGATTCCCACAAGATCAATTTCCTCATTCATATCCATCACTTTCCCCCATTTTGTACCTAATTTACAATCTTATTGATGCTTGTCCAGATTTTACAGGTCTCCAAACCTATATCCCCAGCCTTAGTCTCCCATCTTCACACCTGTATTGTATACTATTACTAGATTACCCTTCCAGAAGTCTGCTCTTTGCAGAAACTGTCAATGGCTCCACACAGCGTATATTAGAAAGTGCTAATTTCCTGCGTTGGTCTTCAGGATCCTTGACCTGAGTGAACTGCTCAGAAATATCTTTTAGTACTTCTCTAAACACTTGTTGCAGCCAAAATGAAATACTCCCTGTAGCAGCAGGCTTATTCCGGGATCTTTGGATCCCAATGGACTTCAAGGGGGAGCATCACACTACTGAAATGCTAATGAAAGTTTCATGTTATATTTGGGTATCTGCCTTTGATTGGAAGATTTCCTTTCTTTGATTCTCAAAACACCTAAGACACAAAAGTTAAAATTTCAAAAGTATTCAGTTTGAGGATTCTCTGAATTCAGTCAACTTAAGATATCTGCTAAAGGTTAAAAAGAGATTATATACAGAATCCTTAAGCTAAATCAAGATAAGAATTATTCAAGATTGATACTGAGTTTACTTCTCAGAGTTGGCACTCAGTAATGACTTAGTGAATCAATAAAGGAATGACTGCATTTGATTCAGTTCATTCAACATGTCTTGAGAGGTACGAAAATAATTATCACTATGTCTTAAGAGAGATGTACCACTAGAACCAGAAGGTTGTTCCACAGTCACATTTTAAGGAAATGGGTACAAATTATTCTGAAATTGCCACATTACAATAATTATAAGAAATTAGTAGTGCTTTGAAAAACACAAAGTGACAAGAAACAGAGACAGTATTATAGAGGCATAATTATGACTCAACAGTTAAATGCTTAATAAGTATATTATTAAATTCAAATGTTTAGCTCTTAAGTACAGTAGATTATTAAACAGACTGGATTACATTAGGTTTAGTTGATTTATATTTTAATGACGTTTTCCCCCATTTTATTGGATGACAGGAGCTAGCTCTCAACCCGACTGCTTTGCCATCGAGAGTGAAATTGGAAGCCCTAAGAGTAAGGAAGGAGGCCAATTTGGGAGTACAGTTTAAAAAAGAAGGACAACAAAAGAAAAACAAAACAGGGTTCAGAACAAAGTGGTCTCCGAAGCAAGAATCTGAGAGAGCACAGGATGAAGGCATGTGGGAGAGTAGGAATACAGGCCAGGTGTGTCTAGGAGCCGTCAACAGCCTTCTTTGTAAACAGATCTTGTAAAGGCTGCTCTGCCCAGGCCCACTCAAAGGTGGCTTCCTTGCGCTGCTGAGAGGGCTGTCTGGAGAAAATGCTCACTTACACATGAATCAGCTCCAATGCCAACTGCCAGGGCTGAGCTTGCTGAATCAAAAGGTAGGAAGCTGGGTGGCTGACTTGTTTAGTGGCTGGGGGAAACAGCACCACAGACCAGATGAACTCCTGGGGTCTTTCCAGCTCCACCATCCAAGAGAACACTCTTTATGAGACCAGACAGTTTAGGCTCCTTTTAATGGCATGACTGGGTTTTGTTTCATCCATGGTGGGGGAAATGGTAGGGAAATAATTTTTTTTTTTCTATTTAGAAAAGCCAGAAAGGAAATACTTGATGTATGCGTGATTTTAATGAGTAAGAGCCAAAGTACCTGAGCCCACTGGTGGTCTGAACCCTACCCCCTGTGGTAGCCTGGGATAGTTTCTGGTGGGCTCTAGCATGCAATGAGACCAGGGGTGCTTCAGCTGGTACCCTCACCATGATATTTCTCATGGCAGCTTGGCTTTCAAAAGGTGCAACCAGGAAAGTACCAACTTTGGCTTCCTGCTGGCCCAGAAAGTGTTAGTCATACAGTACTCCACGGAGCAACCTGGAACGAAGGAAGCATGGTGTCTGTGCTATCTGAGGTCTAGCTAGAGTCAGCACCAAAGGCAAGAGAGGCAGGCCATTTGGGACCCCCACTGGAGAGCTCTCCCTGTGCCAGGTGCTCCCAGGTTTTTGGAAGACATAAGATTCTCATAGATTAGATGATTTGCTTCTTAACCCCAAGTGAACTCTACAATAGGCTGCTCATGTAGCAGGTGCTGATTACATTCCCTTTTCCCTCCATTTAGAAGGGATTAAGTATCCTCCTTATTTTAACATCGCAGGAATGAGAGCCAAAGCTCTGAGTGGAGGTGAGGCCGGCTGTCAGCTCACTATGCTGAGTGACCCAGGGCCTCAGTCTGGCCCCTTTCTGCCATAAGCAGCATTGTCTCTTCTTACAGCTGCAAAATGATGCCACACACAGGTACCCGTCATTCAGAAAGTCCTCAGCAAAGGTGATTTTCCCCTTTTATAAAAGTACTCTTATTTTTACAGAGCTACCTTATCACGAGGAAATGAAGGTTTGATATGAATTGTCAGACATATGAGGACAATATTTTTCCTTTTTCGTTCTACAGTAAGTCATACAACCCTCTCTTATAGAGGCCAGACCTGTCTGAAGAGCTTTTGACAACCAAGGATTGATCTGCATTAGCTAGAAGTGTTTTGTGTGTGTGTGTGTGCATGTGTGCATGTTTTAGACTGAAACGTGTTTACTCTAAACATCCAGAGCTCCTGCCGGGTCTCATGAATTGAGAAACAGGATAGGGATGTGAGATGTGAAGGGGACAAGGATTAAGCATTAGAAGGGGAAGCCATGGGGAGGAGCCTTTTGTGGCCTGGGGAGGCTGACTGATTTAAGAACAAATGCCTCTAAGGAGCTGGAAGACAAACCCACACTGCCACATTGCCCCAGAGCTACTAGACACAGATGTGATGCCTTAAAGTGCACTCGTGTTAACAGCTGGTGAGTATAAGGATCATTGGCCCTCATTCACTGCTTTTACCACATTTTTTCAGGCTCCTCCCCAACCTTAACACTGAGTCAAAGAGGGATCTGATCTATATATTAGAACCAAACTGTGAACACTGATACTAGCTTAGCACATGATAACGAGATAACAGCAGCATTTAACAAAGGGTTTATCTGTCTTAATCCAAATACTATATATCTTGAGTATGATAAGCACTGATAGAAAGTGAGGGGTTACTGGGAGAGCTCTGGTGCTCCTCAGCTTCCTGGACACATAAGTGACGACCTTTTTGACCTAAGAACTGCAGGAAATACCACTTACATTCCCCCAAAACAACACCCACATCCCAGACACAACCATCACACCACATCATGACATTTGACAGTCTTCCCCACTTCTGGAGGGACCAGTAAATAATGACTTTGAGAGAGTTGCTTACCAGTCTTATTGCTACAAGAAGGGTATTTCTCATGGAAGAAGAATCAGTAATGTATGTTCCTACACAATACAGTCCTGTGGGTTGGGAGATGGTAGGAGGACAGAGAGACTCTTCTGCATACACCTGGACTCTTCTAGGAGATTTGCTCAAGCACTTGGCCAACTTCTTCCTTTGTTTCTGGCTCTGGAGAGTTCTGCCTAGTAGGAGGCAGCTTTCTCTACTGCTGGGAGCAGGTTCCTAGGGATGTTTTCATAGACTTGCTTCTGCTTCCAACATTACAAGCAGGCTGAGCTGTCCTTTATTGGCACACTGGCAGGGCACCAGGACACTGTGCCAACGTGCAGTGAAGGGAGAAGGAAAGGAAGGAGAGTTCATGGATCCACAGGTCCAAAGATAACCCAAGTCATTTTTCTGTTAACCTGCTCTTGAAGCATGAATTGACATCTGAGAGATATATGAGAATGTCTGTACATCTTGGTGCCCTAGGATGTAGTGATTTTATTTTATTTATTTTTTATGAATTAAGAATGGTAGATTTACTAAAGGAAAGATACGTTGTGAAGGGCACAACAAGCAAGACAACTGCAAGAGTGTCTGTTGTGTACAGCCAGGATGTAGCGATTTTAAAGAGAGCAGAGAAGGTAGCCCTAGTGGTTCTGGAATTGCAGGCCACTATATCAGAAAGAGGCTATATGACTAGTGCGGTCTACTGCATTCTGCATCTCCTCCTAACAGGAGGGGAAATTCTAAACAGGACAGTATTTCCTTAGGCATCAATGCTGACAATGATGATGATAATAACAACAATGATAATAAGGGCATTAATAACAGCTACCATTTATCAGTCACTAAGCCTGCACCAGGCACTGATCTAAGTACTTAAGATGTGTTACCTGATGTAGTCCTCGTGTTGATTTTATGAGCTAGTGTTATATATTATCCACAATTCACAGCTGGTGAAACTGAGAAGGAACTAACAAATAGGAAGAAGTGATTCTCAGAAGAAATATATGCTTTTAATTAAAATATGTCTATTTTCAAGTATATCTCCCCACTGTGTGAAGTCTGGCTTTTTTAATCTTTCTACTACTGATTAAAGTAACAGGAGGGCTTCAGGGATGAGGGAGGAAACAAGCTTCTCTTTTGAAAAGGCCTCAAAATAGACACCAATATAAATGGATCATACCCTAGCAAGAGAAAAGAGATGCTATCTCTCTTACCCTAAAATGTCATAATATAGACATACACCTGCATGTAGATGCCCTGTACAATACCCACCCTAGGTCACTAGGACATTAGGAACCAGAAGGACATTCTCTACTAAGGACCTGTGCCACAGGCTACAAATTATGAACTCATTAGGTGCCGGTTAGGGTGGGAATAGGCTCAGATTTGCTTCATTTACAAAATGGTATATCCCACCTAACATTGGTATGGATGGCTATCATTAAAAAGTGAAAGACCAACAGGTGCTGGTAGGGCAGTGGAGAAAAGGGAGTGCTTCTACACTCTTGGGAATGTAAACTAGTTCAACCTTTGTAGAGAGCAGTGTGGTCTTTTTTCAAAGAACTAAAAATCGAGCTTCCATATGATCCAGCAATCCCTCTTCTGGGAATATACCCAGAGGAACATAAACTGCCTCCCCAAAAGATACCTGCACACATACATTTCTTGCATCACTATTCACAATAGCACAAATATGGAACAAACCTAGATGCCCATCAAAAGTGGACTGGATAAAGAAAATGTGGTACATATACACGATGGAATATTCAGCCATACAGAAAAACAAATAATGGCCTTCGCGGTAACATGGATGCAGCTGGAGACCATCATAGTCAGTGAACTATCCCAGAAACAAAGAACTCAATACCACATGTTCTCACTCATAAGGGGGCCCTGATCACTGGTCACACGAGCACAAGGATGGGATAGGCAGATGCTTGATACTGCTAGGGGAGGGAGGGAGGGAGGGAGGAAAACAGGAGGGAGTGTACATGTGGCAACACACTGGGTCCCAGGTCCACTACTGGGGGAGAGAGGGCCAGTCACAAGCCCAAACTTCCCCTGCATGCAACTTATTTATGTAGTAAATCTTCACTTGTACCCCACAACTCTAAAATAAATATTATATATTACACACACACACACACAATATATCATGCATAGTGGAAAAAATGTCTGAATCAGAAGGATGTGGCTTTAGATCAGGAATCTACCACCTAACAGCTGCTGGTAGAAACAGTTCATTCTGACCTCCCAGCAGGTGGTAAGGGCTTCCCGACTTTCCTCTGGAGAGTCATGCCTCCTCTCCTCCCAGTCTAGGTGGCTCAAGAAGAGTTAATCTCAGCCCTGATGCTGAGTTGTGCATGTGACCCAGTGGTGACCAATCAGAACCCTGCATCTCCAATCTTCTCCTCCCCCCCCCCCCCCAGGCACTCATGGAATTGAGCTTTTGGGCAATTGAGCTTAGCCAGGCAATGAGACTTAATTGTGGATTTTGTTGGGACTATAGATAAACATGCTCTTTCAACTGGGATTGCAGATTAGACAGGTTCTAAGCCTAGTCAAGGTAAGGGCCATACACTTAACCTTCACTCAGCTTTGGTTAATTAAAAAAGAACTCTAGGTCACAATAACAATCCATAAACTTACAGAAGAAACAATCCTGTTATGTCAACTTCATATTTTCTAAGTACTATGTTGGAAGGATGAGGATATTTATATACCATGAACGCAGTCAGTGGACAAAGCACACTGCTAATAGACCAGACAGGTAGGGGGGAGAGTTCTTCTTTAAATTTAAAATTATAGGGGCTCCATGTTGTTATACTTGCTGAGATATTAGATGCCATTAGTAAAGTTCTTCCTGAGATGTTCACACAAAATTCCTGGTTTTATTTCCCAGAAATCTAACCTTTAACCACAAACACATGTAATGACTACAAAAGCTCATAAAACATTCTATTGTTCATTTAATCTATAGAATATATTTGTGTTGGTACTGGAACTTGTTTATTTAAATTGTAGATGAACCCCAAAGTCTTGTGTTAATCCAAAGCAACAATCTTTAAATAATGTAGGCTCTTTCTTCATTTTAAAACCTCAGACCCTAGTGTCTGGTAATCTTCTTGCAATTAAATAAATAGTGCCTTCACAGAGTCAAATCAAACCTCAACAAAGTCTGTTTTGTTTTGTTTTTTCCTTCAGGGGTCAGCAAACTCTTTTTGCTAAGCCAAATAGTAAATACTTTAGGCTTTATGGGCCATACAGTATCCTTTTATGGGCCATACAGTATCTCAACTCTGCTGACACCCCATGAAAGCAGCCACAGACAATTGTACACAAATGGGCACAACTGTATTCCAATAAAACTTTATTTACAAAAATAAACAGTTGGTCCTCAAGGCCCTAGTTTGCCAGCTCTTGTCCTGTAGCATGGAGCTGCTGGTAATATTTCTGCCACATTGAAGGGAGAGGCTGCCTGAGAATTGAGCCAAGCCAGAGGAAAAGAGAGCTGAGGATGACTCAGCTAAATCTAAAAGTCTAAAACCTCATCACATTGTTTGGGCTTCTGGATCCAGTCCTGCCTGAAACTGTTATAACCTTGGACACTTTCCTCAAATGAACTAATAAATTATCTTTTTTATTTATGCTAGGTTAAGTTGGGTTCTCTTTTACTTGCAAGCAAAGGGTTCTAACACACATTTACTGTGTGATCTTAGGAAGGTCCCATCAGTTTCCTCTCTCTAAAGTGTGGCTAACATGACTTGTAAAGATTAATAGGCATATACTAACAACACCTGTTTTGGGCACAGAACATGGGCTCAACAAAAGTTATCTAAAAGTGAAAAGCCTCCTCTGGTATCAGGCAGACCACCTGGCCAGTAAGGGTTCCTCTAGGGCTCAAGTTTCTTATCACTTTACCACTAGGATGCCCCTTAAGGAATTACATGAAATTTTAGAGGCTCTGAACTATGCTGAGACTCTCCATATCAGTGGATCTCAAAATTTAGTGTACATAAGAATCAATTGAAGCATCTGTTAAAAATTTTGATCCCTAGTCTCTGTCTTAGACCTACTGAACCAGGAATATGAATGTATAACAAACAACCCAGGTAATTTTGATAGCAGCATTCTGAGAATCGTACTTTGAGAAGCACTTGCAGCATTCCTGAAGCTTAGAATCTGCCTTCCACCTTCCCAACTATATCCACAGGCTTCAGGTGGTTGATTAAGGAGGAAGATCTGTAGTGTAGAAAATTAAGTCTTGCTTCAGTGGTCTCTGCCAGCCTCCAAGCCCTCAAATCATTGGGAACTCATTTAGAATCCCTAATGTTCATGTAGTGCTTTATTCTAAGTGCTCTTAGATCTATTATCCCATTAGGTCTTCACCATATCCCCATTATGTATGTAGGGTATAAAAGTTCCTTTGTTCCCCTACAATTATGATTAATATGCTATTTTCTTGAAAAAAATGAATAATAATTTAGCCTTTTTAAGGCTCTGAAAAGGTCTGCAATAAACCTTTTAAACTGTCTAACCCTTAGTTTTATAAGTTTAATTGAATCACAAATGTATTTCACTGGCATTTTCCTGTGGGACACAATTAAGGTCTTATAGACCAGTGTTCCATGGAACACAATTTGCCAAATGCTGAGTTAGTGTCTTTTTGATCCCATTCTATGGTTATAGGAAATGAGGCAGGGGAGTCAAGTGACTTGCCCAGAGCATGCCAGTTCACACAGGGAGTTGCAGTGGTCCAGGATTCCTGAGTTTAGGTTGTTAATCGTCACTCACACATCACGGATGCTCAAGACCAGGCTGTGCAGGCTTTTTGATTTGATGCTTTGCCACCAATCTTTCCATCCATTAATACTGTCAAGATTAATATACTCTTGGGCATTTTTTTCTCCCTTGAACGCATTCCAAAAATCTCATGATAATAGCCACTGTTACCTATTAAGTGTAGGATGATAGAGAGCCTTACAAAACTTCACATTCCATTTGAGAATCATTTCTTGAGTCTACTTCCTTTTAAGCTCAGATTTCTCATTTTCTCTGGTGACATTACACAGTTTCTTTATGTAGCTCCCATTACCTCCCATACCAGTTTTCCAGTGCCATTTGTCATCTGTGAAGTGACTTGGTAAAATCCAAATAGTACTTCTGGAAAGAATATTTTTTTGCAAGGGTGTTGATCCTTGCTAAACCACCCTTGTTTTTTATTTTCTGCATGTATGTTTTAAGTACCACAAATAACTCTAACTTGAGTCTGCCTTGACTATTACTCAGAAAACAAGAAACTCTATGCATATATTTGTTGAGACATTCACAAGGAATTCTTAATTTTCTTTGTCTCAGAACACAGAAATTGAGTTCCACTAGTCTTCTTACAGAAGTAAATATCCTATTCTTCTTTGTTCCATTAATTCCTTGGTAACTTTTTATTATTCTTCTGCATGAGAGATGCTACATTTTTAAAGAGCTCTCAACAGCAAAGTCACTGGTTAATTTTGCACTATAAGAAGTTCTGAATTTACATTTAATTTAATGTTTAATTTTTAAATTATTTTTTATTATTTTAAAAATTTGTTTGTCCAGTGACTGGATACATTGACTTCAGAGTCTAGAATTTGAACTTTGAATTTTTCAGGTTTAAGTGCCAATCATCCCTCAGCTCTGTGACCATGGGCAAGTTAACTAACTTTTCAGAAATGCATTTCCTTAACTGAAAAATGAGGATAATAATATCTACCTCTCTAAATGTTACAGTAATGAATGTACTGTAATCATCATATTAACATGTGACAACTCTACTATAGTAAGCAACATTTAGTGGGTGCGCATTAAAGATTTTCTGACTAACTTTAGGGTGCTGATTGCTTATGCCTGTTACTCTGTCTGTTTCACTCTTGATTCCACCTGAATCTCATGGGAAGGTGGAAGAGGGCACTTGCTGTGTCTTAGCCAAGGGCTTCAGAAAGCGCAGCTCATGACTAGCCAACAGGACTCATCAACAAAACTGAGCTGCACCAGATCTGAGTGGGAATTTTCCTCGAGTTGCTCAAATTGAATTGTTAGCTAGAATTTAGGCTTGCAATCTGTCAGACATGTTTTCCTGCTTTCCTTGCAATATGGCATTTTAATTTAAATAACATATTTTCAGTTTTCCTTTAGGTTACACCATGAAACACAACTCAAGTTCCTCTTTCCCTTTCCAAAACGTCTAAGCATTAAATGATAAAGCTACAGGTCAAGGAAAGGAAAAAAGAGTGGTCACAAGGAATAGGTTGATGTCAGGGCTCCTGCTCTCATACTTGTTTTTTTTTTTTTTTTTTAAGGTACTTTTGGAAATTACCAAGGTCCTTGAGCACAAAAGGTTATATTGACTCCGCAAATATCTGGCAAGCATTTATCATACAGCATGAGTTATGGGACAGAAGTTTTGAGGAAAGAGAAGAGGAAGTTCTTACTCTTTAAAATCCTTATACGAAAAGTATCACCCAAAAGCAAATACGATTTCATTTTTGGAGGAATTTGAAATTGGTATGGACATATAAAGCATATATATAATGAAAGATAATAGAAACTCTTTGCCCCGTGTGATGAAATAATCTTAAAGGTCAACATTTAATGGAAAAGCACCATCTATTTCTGGAGGCAAACTCAACATTTAAAAAGAATAACAGTATTCCACAAGTAGTTCCTGACTACCCCAGATTTATTTTAACAGGAAAAGAAAATTCATTTACTTTTATCCATGCCTGGGAATCTCCAGCACAACAGCAGCTACAGTTTCTAGAATGCCCCACCTCCTTTGCATTCCATTTCTAAATGATCACTGAAATCAGTTTTGGAACTAAACAGCCGCTCCCTTAAATGCAGTCACCACAAGGGACTTCAGTCTAGAATTCTTGTTATGTTACCAATTAAGTCAGAATGGTGAGGACCAGGTGGGTTAATGACACAAGCTGCAACCTCTGCAAATAAGTCTGCTTTAACTACCAGAAAACATTCTTTGGACAGTGCCTGAGTTCAACAGACAGCAGGCAATATCGATGGAAAGTTTTACTGCAGAGCTAATTAAACATCAGTCTTGGCTAGTCTGAAATTGACTCTGAAAGCAAAGAAAGGCTTTGCCATCAAAATGCAAGATCTGTATAAAAATATTCTCTCACCAATTCACATTTCCTGCTTTGGACCCTACAAATTGAAATTGTTTTTTTTTTAATAATTTCTCATTCAAAGCATATTTAAGTGCTTACTGTGTACAAGAGGAAATTAATGGCCATTCTATTTGAATAGTGTCTTATTTATCAAGCACTTGCTTAGTTATTATGTCATTTGATCCCTACAACAAACCAATGAGAGAGGTGAAGCGAATATTTTAAATCCTGTTTTACAAAAGAGCAAATTGACAGTGGCAGAAACAGCTGGTTGCCTGCCAAATCCATACTTCCCTTTCTCTTTAGTGAACGCATCTTGATTTTTTTGCCCCACCAAAAGACTTCCCCAGGCTTCTCTGAAGGTAGATGTGGCCATATTATAAAGCTTTGACCAACAAAATACAAACCAAAGTATTATGAGTGACATCTGGGAAGTCTGCTTAAAGAGGAGAGATGTGTCATTGGTTTGCTTTTCGCTTCATCTAGATCAGAGATGTGATAGCTGGAGCATGGCAGCCACTGGGAGGACAAGGGCCACCTCATAGTAATGATGGAGCAGTAAGCTGTGGGCAGCTTGGTCTTTAAGAACTTTGTGGAGCCATCATACATAGCAGCCTTGAACTGACCGTCTCTGTGTTTCTCTTATATGAGAAAGAAATCTCTATCCTATGTAAGTTATTACTAATTTGAGTTTGTTTTATGCAGCTGAACCTAATCCTAATGCAAAGAAGTGTCTTGACTGAGTTTATACAAACTTGTAAGTGGCAGAACACCAAGTGCTAACATACATGTCCATATTTCACACTCTCTCTGGCAGAGTTTCAGACCTTTTATAAGCTGTTTCTTAGTTTGTAAAGGAGCCAAATTCTTTCATGATTTTTAAAAATATTTTAACACTTGAACATTCATTTAAAAGAAGCCAATCTATAGGAAGGCTTTCTTTGTCCTTTTCTCCTTTCCTCTGTCCTGGATAGTACTTTTGTATCTCTCAGGCTTTGTCTTAAATCATGGAATTTCCCAGGGATTGATTCTCCCTAGACAATTTCATTTACTCCAGTGGCTTTAATTAGCATTGATAATCTGAATATTTTTAACGTTATGTGTCCAGCATAGAAGACTCTTCTAATAGACACAATGCTAGCTGTGTAACGCTGGCCAAGTTATTTAACTTTTCTGGATCTCAGCTACCACATCTGTAAAATGGGGGTAATAATAGCATCTACTTCATGGGATTATTGTGAGAATTAGATGACTTCATACAAATAAATGATTTGAAATGATATCTCAATCACTACCAATATTATTGCTACTCTTCATCTCCAAATAACACTTCACAGCCACCTCAAATTCACTTTATATAAGTGAGTTATTCTCACCCTTAATCTGATCATTCTTCAGTAATGGCAATGCCACTGATCTAATTGCTCAGAGAGAAACCCATGAATTGTCCTTGACACCACCTTTTCCCTTGCCACCACTAGATGTAATTCATCACCAAAACTAGTCAAAAGTAACTATATCCTAACTCTCTCCACTTCTCTCCTCAGACCAGTTATCAACACGATCAGTTTCTGTGTTCTTACTTTTGCTTCTCATCCCCAAAATCTTTCACACAGCAGCCAGCAACAGCTCTCATAAATGTGAACCAAAGCATGGCATTGCTCTTAAGGCCCCAGGGTCTACACATCAACTCAGAGGGACATAATCCACCCCATCTCCAACTACTCACTGGCTCCAATTCTGTTCTTCTTTCTATTCTTCAAATACAAGAAGTGCATCATTTCTGGCTCAAAACTTTTATGCAGGCTACTCCACCTGCCATGCTAATTATTTGTGCCTCTGCTGCATGCCAGTTTCCTCTGTAATAGACAATGCTGCACCCTTGCCTGCCCATCTTCCTTTTCAACAGAACCCAGATTGTGCTCCAACATCTAGCTTCTCCACCAGACCTTGAATTTCCTACAAGTTAATGCCACCCCAGCTCTGGTGGATGGAACTCTGATCAGTGTTTGGCTAAAGGGTGGGTAGGCCACCGAGATCAGGTTAACGAGATACCTAAGGGGTGCCCATAGGTGGTCAGGCTTGTAAGAGTGGCTTCCTTGTTCTTAGAGAGAGACATTGAGACAGTCCCACTTGTGCCTCTGGTCACTATGGTGCCAGGATATGAGGCTTGAATTATTGTAGTGATCTTGCACCTGGCCTGAGGATGGAGTTCTGAAGCAAAGGAAGGTAGAGCAGAGAATCATGGGGTAAAGAAATCAGGCCTAGAGCTTCCCCACTCATGAATTTGTTATGTAAGATAATAAAAGACCTTACTTTTGGGGCCAAGATACATGAGAATGTGTGTTACTGCAGCCAAAAGTTTCCTAATTGATATGCCCCTGCCACATTGTTTATTCTGGAGGGCAAGGACCATTGATGACACATAGGAAGTGATTAGTGAATATTTCTTGAATAAATGAATGAATGTTCCTTAGAAAAAGCACAGGCTCTGGCTTACATATTTATAATATTCTCTATCTCCTGGAATGTTCACTGTTAGGACAAACAACAGCAGTTATGAGTCATCCCTTGTTTACTTTCAGGCAGAGCCATGGCTGGAGGTGGGGGTATGGAATAAGAGAGTGTCTACCTCCAAACCATAGGTAAGAAATGACACGTGGAAACTTTTCTTACATGCCAGGGATAGATTAGAGGCTGAGATGTTTCTCTAGAAATTTGTCTTAGTTATAAGTGTTATCCCAAGTTTGAACTGAGGCTTTGCTTTAACTCGATCCTGGGTTTTCACACAAGTTTGTCCCGTATATCACGAGGATTTGCTAATTTTCTTCAAGTTTGATATATTATCAAAGGGTGACATCGCAAACTAACTCCGTTTGTACTTAATAGCATCAAAAGACAATAACCCAAAGTCCAACCATGAGGGATTAACTAAAGTTAGGAACAATTATCTAATGCACATCTATAAGGCATTAAAAATGACAGCTCTCATTGACATGAAAAATTACCATAGCTTGTTGCTCAGTGGAAAATAAGTTGCTAAATATTATGTATAGCATAATTCTACTTTTTTCTACAAGAATGCTTTACTTGCCTCTCTATGTATCTATGCATAGGCACAGGATTTGGAAGATGAAACTCAGCTGATAGTGATTCCATTTGGGTGATAAAGTTATAGAAAATCTTAAATTTCTCTATAATTTTCCTTTTTCTGCCTTGTTAGGAAGGGGGTATTAGGTTCAATCTCATCTCTGCCATCTATTAGCCATGTGTGAAGCCTAAGTAGTCACCTTTGTATGACAGGGAAAATAAGATGGCCCATCTCTTAAATTGTTAAGAGGAATGAACATACGTGCAACATTTAGCAATGGTAACTAGCATATGGTAAGTACTAATAAGTATTAGCTATATGTAAAGTATATCACTATTATATATGTATATAAATATTTGTGTTTAAGTCTAATAATTCTACAAACGATTTTTAGTGGAAATTGTGGTTGAGTGTGCAGGGCATAAAGGAATTTCTGCTAACTTTTAATGTCACCTCTTCTACAAAGCATGACTTTGTAATAGAGAGACATGAACTTCATACCTAAGGTAAATTTTGTCACTTTAAAAGGGGAATAATAGTATTTCCTTTAAAGGAATGTTATATTATAAAATATAATGCACTTAAATGCCTAACACGGTTCCTAGTCACAGTTAAGAGCCCAACAAATATTAGTATTATTATAAATTCATCATAAAATTTATATTTTAAAATAATATATATTTTTAAAATATACTAAATGTTGCTTTGGCATTCCACTAGTTATAATTTTTTACCTAGATAATTTCTTGCTTTTAAAAATAGAGTTGTAGGAATTAGTTAAACAAAAAATAGAACAATGCACTAAAATGGATTGTTGGGTTTTTAAAAAGTCAGATACAAGTTTTCTGGAATATTTATATATTGAAAGAAGATAAACCTCTATCTAAAAAGTAGGGGGACATGGGGGAGGTTCTGAGAGGAGGTTATACAATAAGTTTAAGCTTAACTGGATGCCAAATTTATCCTTATCTTTGTGTTTAATTTATGTGAAAATAGCACTCTAATGAAAATGAAAGTGTAGTATTTATAGACTAATAAAAACAACAGAACTCATTAGCTACATGTAATAAGACATATTTACAATTAAATTTTGTCTTGGGAAAAAAGGGAATTTAGGTTTTAATCTTATAGCTAAGTTGACTAGAAAAACAAAGAGTAATTCAAATACATTCACAATGTTATCATGCAATACGCAAAGCAAACACTCTATGAATGCTTTAAAGACTTTGGGACATTTATTTAAATAGAAATTGCCTGAGATCTGATGTAGATCCTCTAAGCAGAAAGAAATTAGATACCACGAAGTCAATATTTTCATAGGTTCCAACAGCATTTGATATTTGTTGAACTCTCCTTCAAGAAACATTGAAACTAATTTCTTTATTTCCTGGCTTTTTGCCACCCAGAAAAGAACATTTCTTTTTCCACTTATACTAGCTCAAATGCAAATATAATTGTTCCTTTGATGCTTATAAAAAATTAGATGAACTTAAAGAATTGAACGGGTTAAAGAAAGATTCAATTCAGGAGGACAAGTCAGACTAAAGAAATCCTTATTTGCAAATGAAGAAGCCATGGTCAGAAAAGGTAAGTCTGGCAAATAAGTCCTCTCTCTAACATTCAGAGACAGCCCCACCCCCAACCTCAAAACCAATAACAGAAATTTTTAAATTATCTGTAGAACTCAGCCACATATCCACTGGGGGAGAAACAGTAGCTGTTTATTTTTAGCTTTTCTCAGCTCACCAAGAGAGTAATAACTGAACCCCTAAGATAAAATATGAGAGGAAGCGGTTTAGAGGGAAAAAAAAAAAACTATATTAAGAACTTTAACAAAAGTTGATTTCTCCAACAAACCACCTTTTATGAATTCATGTCAATGAACATTAATTGAACATCTGCTGGGTATGCAGCTTTATGGATTAGACGGAGATGAGACCCTGCCTTTCAGAAATACTCACAATATTGTGGGACACACACACACACACACACACACACAGACACATACACACACATACATACACAAGGGGGACCCCCAAAAATGGAATTATCTTTTGGAGGGCGGGCCCCTTGTAGTACAGGCTTTCCCCACCAGGTAAGTGTTTTAGGAAGCTATGGGCATCGGTGTACCAGTTAGTGTTGTTGTGAGAGGCTACATTGGCTTCAGTGAATTTTTTTTTGAAGAGTCTTTCAACATGTTTCATGATGGGTGATTTACAAGCATACCTGGCCACACTGTGCTCAGTTTTGACCAAATGAGGTTTTGCCCAAAACTCCCTATTTACCCCACTCTCACTATTCACCTGATCTCACTCTGAGTGACATATGTTTGTCTGTTTGTTTGTTTCTCTGGATGAAAAAAGTCTTCAAAGGGAAACGTTTTGCCGATGTGGAAGAGGTGAAACAAAAAACGGCAGAAGCATTAAAAGGCATAAAAATTGATGAGTTCAAAAACTGTTTTGAGTAATTGGAAAAAGCTCCTCGACAGGTGTGTTGCATCAAACAGAGAATACTTTTAGGGTGACTGAAGTTTAAATATGTAAGAATAAATACATAATTTCTTTTTTCCCTCCCCCTTCCCATTCCCCCATTATTTCTGATAAATAAATTCTGGGATTTGGGGGGTCTTCCTCATATACACACTCATCAACTGGTTTACACAAGATATGGATTTTCTGCTTTTCTTGATGATAAGATCATGCAGAGATTTTTAAAAAACGCATTTTCTGGTACCATTTCCCTTATCATATTTGGCATAAAGAATGAAGGATTTTCTTAAAAGTCATAGCTCTTTGTTTAGGGTGCTCTGTGGGACAGAATGAAAGCAAGCTGGCTCTATCTTTATAGCACCAAGGAAGTTATTTTCTAGAATAATTCATACTGCAAAAGTTGTGCAATGTTTGCATGAATTAAGTTTCAAAATACTGACAGATTGAATCAATACTGTATATAGCACTTTCTGATTTTCAGGCTGACCAAGTAGGATAAGCAACTAGAAATAAACAGCATTATATAATTCAGACATAATGGCTATATAAGTCTGTTGAAAGAATCAGTGATATAATGGTACATTTTAACAGAATGTGATCATACAATACACCTTGCTCATAAAACTGGCAATAATACTTTTATGTCCAATAGTATCATGATAACAGTAGCTAAAATATGTCAAGTGTGTGCAGTCATTGCATAGTGGAAATAAAAAGTCACTTCAAAACGTTGTATGTCTATGATTTAGTTAGGAATAGAAACAGGTGCAGAGGGAAAAATATTCTCATTTCATTTTTCCAAACAAAACAGTCACGTGAAAAAGCAATGAAGGTTTTGTTGACATTAACAATTTAAAGTTTAAGAGTTGGAAGCCAATTTTGTGTTATTCCTAATGTTTGGGGTCTGGCTGGGGTGTTCTCCACAGATTTACCTCTTTATATAGGTAGTTGCAAGTTAAGAGTAATACTTTAGCACTCTATAAAAAAATGAAAACATAAGAGGAGGAAAAAAGAGGTCAGGTTCATTTTCAAGACATTCAGAAATAAAAGTAAAACGTATTTTGTTAAAGTTCCATAAAATTGAGACAACTTCTATCTGGAAATTTTGACCAAAACTAAAAATAATAACATAAAACAGTAACAAAAAAAAACCCTCTCATATTACCTTCCATATTCTCAAACATAAAATTTCATAACAGAGTTAGTATCACATAAGCAATATCACATATCCAAGGCACAGGGATATTCTCTTTGTACAAATAAGAAGCAGCTAGAAAATACTGTGTAAATTCAGCAACAATAGGACTTATTCTACTGCATAGCCATGAGCTCACAAGGACTAAAGACTCAAAAACAACAGAGATGTTTTGTCAGTTATTTATGCACATCCTCTCCTCTAGTCAAATGCTACAAAATAAAATGGGAAGAGGAGAATGAAAGAAAATTGTTACATACACACAGATTTGGGATAAAATAAATAGACTGAACTTAAAATAATGATTTAGGAAAGCCAACATTTAAATACTACTGACCACAAATATTTTTCAAGGTACTGATGTACTGTGTAAAATGTGTCATTTTAATAAATGGTAAATATAGAATTGACTACGGAACTATTTGAAAAAATTATTCCCAGGCTATAGAATATCTAAAAATTTCATGGGTAATTATTCTACAGCATTTGGTAAAATATTATATTCCTGAAATGCTCTCCCTGATGCCGAAAATGCAGTGTTTTATTAGCAAATTCCATAAGTATCCGACTAGTGATATGGAAAACTACATATGTTTTACCATAAATATTTTCAAGACAATTTAAATACTGACATCTTTCTCCATATTCTCTATAACTGACCATTCTATTATAGGTTAAACAGGCATTTCCATATAGCATTTGGTGTAAATCTAAAAAGAAGTACAAATTTTCATTTCATTTTTCTTACTACTGTTGTATTTATTCCTTGAGCAAAGGTGAGTCCAAAAGTGGTAATTTTAATACTTGTTTTAAAAACACAAGTAATAGCAACCTTATTTTACAAATAAAATGAACTTTAAAAATAAATGAACTCATTTCAAGTAATATAGCCAATGTTCCAGAATTTACGTGGAAAGGTATCCTGGTAGGCAGGTAGAACAGCTGTCTTCTCATACACTCCAAAAGGCCATTACTTTTCAGTCACATATGTGACATATTACAAAAATAATCAATGGCCATGCTATATGTGAAAAACACCCTAAAAATTTACCTTAAAAAATGTATTGCTCTGCTTATTAAAGTTTTAATAGAATTTGTCCCAATTAAACTAGTGGTGGACTTCCATCACTCTTAGGATATAATTACATTCAATGTTGTTAACCAGTATATGAAGTACATCAACTATTTGCCTAAGTAAAATTCATGAAGCCTAAAGTGAGTGACAGCACAATTAATGTATTCCAACTTTAAGTCCTAAACAAGACAAGCATTGCATAGGAATGGTCACCATATTTTCAAATCTGAAAAAATCAGAATATGTGGGCTTCCAAGTATGGGTCTACCTGTTAGGTCAGTGGGGCAGAATATCAGAAATTAAGACTATCTCGAGAAATCTGTCATGTGTTAAAAGAGGAATAAGTTATTAGTGCTGGGATATGTTGGAACATAATGTCTCCAGGCACTACGAAATCATCAGTCTGTATCAGTTGTTCTCAATCAGGGGTAATTTTGCCTCCTACAAGGCATTTGGCAATCTCTGGAAATGTTTTTGATTAACACAACTCAAGTGGGTGGGAGCTGTTACTAGCATCTTGTGGGTAAAAACCAGGACTCTGCAAAACATCCTACAATGCACTGGACAGTCTTTCATAATAACGAATGATCTGACCAAAATATCAATAGCACTAAGGTGAATAAACTCTGTCCTCTAAGCCTTAGAGCACGTGACTCAACAGAAGCTGGACTTCGTTGAATAAGCTCTGCGTTTGCTTCTTCTATACATTACTGAATGGTCATTGCCTCAGCACATGAAAGACTGTTTGTAATGCGTATTCTCAATATGTACAACAGACTATTCCTCACTATCAGCAGACAGCTGTTTTGCATGTGTGATTTATCTTGTTTCTACTATAATATAAACAGATCATTTTTGAAAAGCAAATGCCTTGACTGGCTTTAACATTCCTAGTTTATGAGCAATGGATTCTACTTCAGGGAATCCCTAATTAACAGAGCCAAACAATTAATTGATTCCAAATTTTAAAAAATAAGCTACTTATGTACACTGAATGCTAAAATCTCCCCCATCAGAATTCCTATTTAGCTGAAATTCCACAAGATTTCTAAGTAATTACTTTTTTTGCATTCTTCATTTTTAAAACATATTTTTTATCATATTCTCTTCCTACTCCTATTAGTTATGATATCAAAAGTGATGTACCAGGCACTGTGTGAGTTTTCACATGAATTTTATACTTATAAAAATCCTAGTTGGTAGGAACTACAGATATTTTTCTTATTATTCTTCAAACTCAAGAAACCTGGAAACAGAAAAAGAAGACTACAAATAAAACATTTGACTGTGTATTAAACCTATATGAAGCGCATATAGGTTTAATACAATGAACAGCAACAAAGAAAAAAGGCCAGAAGCATTAACATAACACTTTAAGTGATAGTAATAGCTACCATTTATTGAGTGATTACTGTATGCTAGGTACTTGCTAGTGGCAAGTACTTTATAATATATTCTCATTTAATCCCACCAGCAGCTCTAAACATGGATTTGCCTGCTTCACCATTTTACAGATGCAGAAACAGAGGCTTAGTGTGATGAAGGTCACACAGCTAGCAAATGGAACATCAGGGGTCTGTGCCCTATTTTGTCTGTCACACTTGAGAGTATACCAGGATGGCCAAATTATGACCCTCAGTTCAAATCTGGCCTCTGCCTCTCCTTGTAAATAAAGCTTTCACTACATCTGCAGAGCTGAGTAGCAGTTCAAATCTGGCCTCTGCCTCTCCTTGTAAATAAAGCTTGCACTACATCTGCAGAGCTGAGTAGCTGCAACAGAGACCATATGGGGAAGCCTAAACTATCAGGCCCTTTACAGAAAAAGTTTGCCAACACTTTTCTAAACTCTTCGGTAGTAAGTAATGTCAATTGGACATTGTACTCCTAGCTAAGTAGCTTCATTTCACTTGAGTATGACCCTCTACATTTCTATTTTTTAATTTTTTGCCATCCTAAGGAATAATAATGCCCTTTTCTTTTGAAAAATTCTTACCTGAATGACAGCAATGTTATGCAAGTGAAACTCATTAAATCTGATTTCCTCACAACCTAAAATCATTAAAAAGCAAAAAAAAAAAAAAAGAAAGAAAGGAAATAAGAAAGCAGTTATTGATCTTTTACTGGTAAGAAGTTATGTGCCAGAAATAAAAAAAGAAATGAATAAAACAGTCTTGCCCTCAAGGAGTTCACAGATAAGCAAGGCACACCAAGGTGCCCCCACAGCAGAAGGGCTTTCTATGAACTGTGCTCAGGGCCCTGTAGGACTTCAGGGAAGGAGTGTCTTTTCCCAAGCCAACCAAGGCCTCAAAAAGGAAGACATTTGAGAACCCAACTCTCTTTTTAAGAAAAAACAAACAAACAAACTCAACTCTCTTGATTATATTGAATGAACAGTTATGTCTGATTTGTTCAACAAGTAGAATTTATTTTCCATAAAACAGGACGGTAAAGCTAGAAGGGATTAACATAGATATAATTTTCAATTCATAGAAAAACCAAGAAAGGCCTAAGATTCTCAGTGATGATAGGAGATAAAGTTGTTCAAAGTGCCTAGCAGCTGAACATGAATAAGGTGCTCAAGAGACTTCAAAGCAGGGTACTGAAAGGCATGGCTTGGAGCCAGATTGGGGGCAAGTTATCGAACCTCTCTGGGCCTTGGTTTCCTCGTCTATAAGATGGGGATCATATTCAGAGATATCATTGCGAGTAATGTGAGCTAATATACATAAAATGCAAAGAACAGTGCCTAGCTCACAGAAAGTATAACCTGAGTGTTTACTATTATGGAAATTAGTCATGGGGATGAACTAAAACTTGAGTCTCTGAGTGAGCCCAGACTCATATTGTACTCCACGGCAATCTCCCACAACCTGAGATCCAGCCAGCCTCCTGTTAACACCTATGCCCTTTCCATTGGGAGAGGCCTCACCATTCCTCTGGCTTTTGTCTTATCTCTGCTTCCTGTTGTCAGAAACATCTCTGATACTCTCTTTCCTCTCTGATTCTTCATCACCACCCTCGGCCAACCACCAGTCCTCCACACCTATATTACAGAAGCTTGTGCAGCCTCACACCGCCCCGGCCCACCTCCAACCAATCCCATCCCTTTCACATGGCTGACACTGCGAGATGAATCCAACGTGCCCTTTTTACCATATTCCTCCCCGATGAAGACTCTGCCATTATTTTATGTAGCACATCTCCTTAAGTCCAGACACTTCTGTCTGTAATTGAGCATTCTATAACCTTAGCTGATGTTATTTCTAATTCATATAATTTCAAAACAGTCTTGTAATTAAAAGAGACCCAGTTTCAAATCCTAACTACAACAAAGTACTCTTGGTGAGACTCAGGCATATTGTCTAATCCCTTTGAGCCTCAGTTTCCTTTTATGAGCCTTAAATAGAGATAAAGAGTACTGTCTTAGAAAGATGAAATAGAAAATTCCCATAATTGGCACATAGAAAATGAATAAGTGATGTTATTATTATCTAAAAAACCAGTACACTTACTTTCCTTTTCCTCTCTCTGATGGTGTCCATGTGTATTCCCCCCACTTAGAATTTCTTCCTTCCTAACTCTACAAATCCAAATCAGCCTCTTCACACAAAGCCTCTTCCTGGTATTATTACACACTGATATTTTGCTTTGGTGAACTCATTCACTGCTGGCAGTGCCCATCTTGGCCCTCGAACAATGGTTCTCAACTCAAGAACAATCTTGTCCCCAGGGTTCCAACGTCTGGGGACACTTTTGGTTGTCGCAACTGGGAGGTGAGTGTTATCGGTATCTAGTGGGTAGTGGCCGGGGATGCTGCTGAACATCTCACAATGCACAGAATTCCTTCCCTCCCTCACATGCAATAACAAACCAGCGTAAAACGTCAACAGTCCTGAGGCTAGGAAATCCTGACCGAAAATGTTCCACAGAGTAAGGTCACAAGGTAGAGGAGGCTGGAAGTACCAACCCTGCCATATGGTTTACATCACTGTCTGACCATGAAAAAGAGGAAGTTCCTAATTCCTGGATGGATTGAGGCAAAGGTATGATCAGTACAATATTTTAATTTGCATTCACATCTCTGAAAAAAAATACTGAATAAATATGTCCAGCAAAAGTGGGAGCATTTCTTCTCAGAACTATGTTACAGTTGTAGGCTAATAGCTTCTGGTAGGAAATAAAAACTCACAAAGGAATCTCATTGTTCTATGTGTTTCTGTATCTTTCATAAGTGGGAACAGATTCAATCAATATAGTACTTTCTATGAGAGGATTCTGATGCAGCACATTAACTTTCCTGTAGGATGTTAGTCACCTGTGACACCCTGTCAAAAAACTCAAAACCAAACAAATAAGAAGTATGTGTGACAAAACACATTTGGGTCAAGAAGCAGACACACCCAGTTCTTGGAGAATTACAGTGCACATGAGCATACCAAGGACTCTGACATGGCAGACTGTATTTCCAACCAGCATAAAGGACAAATGGAGGAACTTGTCTTTTCTACCTTATTCCCTTGGACTGGATACAGCAGTACTGACCTCAACATATTTAGAAGCCAGATAGAAATTTACTATTTTCCCATAAGCAATAAGACTAATTAAAACCTTTGTGGGACCAAAAAAACCACCCCAACAAATAGTGACCCTGAATATTCATAAGGAAGCAAAGAAAGAGCACATGTGCAAATCACTAAAGGATGAAGGTGAGCAGTACCCCATTTTTCCCACCCACTTCCCAACTAGTCCCTAATCCTCTTCAATCTCATTTACCTCTAGGTCACAGACCCAGTTACTCATTTTTAAGTTTGTGATATCTCTGGATTTAGTTGAATAGCAGGGAACTATGAATTCTGAGGAAGATCCATGCTTCCTAGAAGACCTCCACCCAATCACCTTGCAAAGCCTTTGTCTCTTTGGCAGAGGAATAGTCATTGGTGAGGTACTTCAGTGTCTAGTACAGACTTCAAGGGATTGCTCTTTGGAGTTGGCCATTGCTCTTAGTCTGAAAAGGGCCTGGTCGGGCATGGGGTGAGGACACACACAAGCCAGAAGCCATATAGCAGCAATGATGCTGCCATCTGTTCATCCTGCTCCAGTGCTCCCTTGGTGTTTTCACCTTGAGATGACAGGGCTATCATCCTTCCTCCCTCTGGGTCACACATACAGTCTGCTCAGCCCTCCATTTTCCTGCCAACCATCCTCATGAACAAAGAGCCAGAATCATGGATATAAAAGCAAAAACTCACCTGCGTTTTTGTTTTTGAGAAATCTCCAGATTCCTCCTACATGTTCTCAAGAACCCCTGGAAACAAGGCTGATCCTCCTGTCCCTGGGCCCATTTGCAATACAGAAAACAGAGGCAGGGAGACTGAATGACCTGTCTGAGGCCAGTTGGTGTGGAGGCTGTTGGAACTGAAACTTAGGAGCTTGATTCCCAGGGGTGCCCTATTTTCCTAACCCTACCCTGGAGGCTGCTAATTCCTTCTTCCTAGTAAATACTGCCAGGAATTGCACTCTTAGGATTTTGCAATAAAAACAAGCCATGCTTGCTTTCTAAAATCATGGTGGAAATCCTCCCAGTTAAGTGACTGTGGTTTAAGCAATGATATTTTTCAAAGTAAATTTGTATGATGGCCAATCTTGGAGCTAGTAATGCACATTGACCCATCTGCCACATTTATGGCTTACATGCTAAATGTCATTCCTGTTTGGTCCTCAACACTTGCTTATACAACCAATGGTGGATTTCAGAACCATCAACACTGTTAAAGAGGGGGAAAGGCTATACACCTGATCCAACTTTATTCTAAGCAGTTGCTTTTTTATTTTTTTTAAAAAAAAGGTGTTTATTAATATTGGCATGAGATTAAACATTCCTCTTGAAATAATTTGAATCTAAAAATGTTATATTCTTAGTTGGGCATGGTAGCGCGAGCCTGTAGTTCCAGCTACTTGGAAGGCTGAGGCGGAAGGATCGCTGGAGCCCAGCAGGTCGAGGCTGCGGTGGCCGGGAGCGGCCACTGCACTCCAGTCTGGGCGACAGAGTGAGACTCCAACTCAAAAATAAATAAATAAATAAATAAATAAATAAAAATGTTATATTCCTACCCATTTATATATGATATAATGTAATTATTTAGCCAATATTACATGTATCCAAAACAAACTCTGCCCCAGAATGTACCATAAACACTTACACACACACGAAAAACATGAGACTTTTCTGGCTATACCTTATTTAAGTCACAAGTTACTCTATTAGAGGTCATGTTCTCTGTGTGAGGTGATATTGATAATCTAGAGATATAGTTGTCACCCTATAATACACTAAATCTCATCTAAATGGAGGAAAGCAGAGCACAATTTTTAAACTGTGGTTCTGGAAAACTCCAGGACTCTATGGCACTATGTCAGGGCAGGCCTGCTAACCTGATCTGAACCCCAGCAATGCCCCTTATATCTAGATATAGGTATTCTAAAATGCTTGTAAATTGTCTTCTTCCAAAGAATAACTGTTTTCTTTTGTTATATGTTTCTTTTCTTTACTTTTAATCCTTGTATACAGATCATCTTTTTGGTATATGTTCCCCTTTTATGCCTTCTAGAATAACTTTGGGGGGTTTTTTTGGTTTTGTGTTTTTGTGAGTTGAGTCTCACTCCATCGCCCAGGCTGGAGTGCAGTAGCACGCTCACGGTCACCCCAGCATTGACCTGCTGG